>JAKMXC010000335.1:0-65181 GCA_025328345.1 Colletotrichum sp. SAR11_59
GATGTCGGCGCAGAGGCGGGCGAGGACGAGGGCGGTGGGGAGGGTGCCGTTGTTGTGGGCGAGGACGGCGACTCGGGTGACGGCGGCGTCGAGGAGGGCGGTGCGCAGTTCGGAGTAGAGCGCTCGCGAGGCTTGGGTCTGGAAGGGGAAGCAGCGTTGGATGGCGAGGAGGAGCATGTCGAAGGGGAGGCCGTATGTGGCCATCTGGATGCCGCTGAAGGACTTGCCAAAGAGGCGGGCTAGGCGGGGGAGAGTGCATTGTGAGAGGTGTGTAGAGCTGAACTGTGGTGTTAGTGTTGTTCAAGCGAGGCAAAAGGACCAACACGGAAAACTCACCTTGTTCCCATGCCGCCGATGAAGATCCATTTCTCCTCGTCTTCCTCTGCTTCTGATGTGCTGTTGCCGAACTCGTCGCAGTTGACAATGATGTTGCTCCCGTTCATCAGCCAGCTGAGAGCCAAAACCAAGCTCATGGACAACGCCAGCCATGCCGCGAAGAGAATCCCCGGAAGAATCATAAACATCGGTACGGCGAGCGTGATCATTCCCACTTCAACGATGGCCAAGCTGAGCTGAACGATGATGTCCTTCAGATGGCTTCGAGACAGATGTGCGCGGTGGTTGGCGACGTGTGTCCTCAGCGATGTCATCAGCCCCGGCAGCATCTTCCACATTTCCCTCAGATCATCCTGGAGCAACGCAAACGGCTGCTTCTGTGCCAGTGGGACTGTTCCGCAAGCTCCGTCGATCAATGGCGGGATGTAAGTCACGGACGGGCCATAGTTCTTTATCGGACCGCACAAGCTCGATCTCGGTGACGTCCTTGGTGAGCTTCTGGCTGAGTTTGATAGACGGGGTGATGAGGCTGGCGAGTTATAAGACGGAGATCTTGATAGCCAAGGCATGCTGGGCGAGGCTGTTGGTGATCGTTTCGAAGCGATGAAAGGCATCGCGGACTGACGTTGTGGGGGGGAGAGCTCCCGGAGGAGGAGGCAAACGGTTTCGGTGTTTGGATTAAAGATGTAAAGCTTTGCAGAGCAGCTTATCTAACAGCAAAGGAATTCTTTTGATGGAGAGCTGATATGATCAACAAGCAAGCCCGAGAATGGAATTCAGGAATCGAATAATAGCAACCAGGGAGGGGTTCAGCAAAAGTGGAGGATATTCACAAGCTTCGTGAGGATCTCACATGCACTTTTAACCTCTATTGCGTTTGTTTTGTTGATGTCTCGTCGTCCACGGTCTCCCTTATCATTCTTCGCCGCTCGGGCAATCTTGCTGCAGACGACGGCGCGCAACGCTTGCGTGGTGGCGCATTCCTCGGCCAAATTCGCCCCGTGCCTTGACCATCTTAGGTTCTTAGGTGCCGCCTATTGGGAAAAGTAGTGGGAAGGTGAGAAAATGGTTTGGGAAGTTTGTTTGGAAATTTTCTTTGGCTTGTTTACTCCCGAAAAGCCCGTTGCCATGATGGATACAGCTCCGATGATCACGATGTTGGAGCAGGAACTTCCAACTGTCGATGTCTCTTTTTCTTCACACGAGAGACAATGCGACTGGCAAGACGATGTCTCACATCCTGGAACCCCACGAATAGCAGAGAGCTGAAGTCTGCAGCCTACCCGCACACGCCGGCCTGGTCTTACCGTGCCTTGCATCCAGCAACGACCCTGCAGCAAACACGAACCATTGACTCTTGCCTCCCCGTTCACCTTGGAAGAGGGGGGAGAAAGACCGGATGGCATTGGGGCATTGGTCGCCCCGGCTGCACGGGTTCCAGAGCCGGGTCGATCCCGCTGCGGCTAAATGGCACTCTCGCAGCTTGGGAATCTTGGTATGGGTCCCCGAGCAACAGCCCTAAGAGAATGGATGCACAGATGGGCAGAACCCCGTCTTCTCTCGTCCCTCTTCCTCGAATTGGGTTCAGGGTTCTCTTTCTGGTGAGCTGCAGGAGAGGGTGGTGAACACACACACCCAGGAGCTAGGACAGCAGCTGGAGGTGCTAGACTGCTTGCTGGGGTGGCTAGAACGGCACTAGGCCAGACGGTATTTTCGTCCAAAGTTTGGCTCTGGGGGAGGGGAGGGGAAGAGGAGGAAGAAGGCCTCTGCTTTGCATGTGAAGCTCTGACGTTGCCTTTGTCTGTGCTTGCTGCAGTGGCTCCTGCATGGGAGCACGTCCTTCGCGCGTAAGCAACAAAGTCCGATCTCTTCTCTCCCTTGGGGGCCGTGGATCTTTCTTGTGGTCCCAGCGAAGCACGTTTTCTCATGGCAAACTCGGGAAAACCTGGGAACACGAAGGACTCTCTTACACGCTAGGCGGATGTGTCGAAGATAAGCCTGGATCGGAATGCGAGACCTGCGACGGCACGACGGCTCTACGGGATGCTTTTTTTCGACCAGCATCTGCGGGTTAGGAATGCGAAGCTAACTCTAAACTTCTGCGACACAAACATTGCGCAGCCGGCAATCAGTGCAGAATCCGAGGAAACATATTGCCAACATTGCACAGCTTATCTCGACATCAACCACCCGTCTCTCGCTCGGCAGGTTCCATCTCGGTTTGAAGGAGACCTCCGGAGGCTCAAGGTTTCGCCTAGAAGTCGAGCATCGCTGTGGCCTTGATTCTAGCTTGGTTCCGCATCCTGCGTACCCCTCCAACTTCAAACATGAGGCGTTCTTTGGCTTCTCTACGACGAGCTCGCGTTCGCGTCCCAGAGGAGAGCTCCGGTGGCGAGGCACGGACTGCACGTGGTGGAGGCTTGAAATGGACAGACCGTTATCCGTTCTCTGAACTGATGGACGTGAAACTTTTTCGTAAGCGGCTGTTGTGTGCTACCATTCTGCCGCATTTTAGTCCACAGAAGGCTCGTTTAGGATGAGAGTGAATGTACAGCGTGTGAGCGTGTATCAGCCTGCGCCGCATGGTCTGGGCAAGAGATGCGAGCTACGAGGTGATCTGCAGAGGACGGACAGCTTGGAGAGCTTCCTCTTCCGCCACACCCAGCCCTGCGAAATAGTATGGCAGTGGCGAGGGAAACAGTTCAACAAGCAGGCGCCACCGAAAGCCACAGCCCGCAACGGCCGCTCCCCATTGTCTAGATCTCGTGGCGCATTTGGAGGAGAATGGTGATCTAGGCAACGACACCATTGCGGGGTTCTTTGCCCCTGATAGACCCGGAAACGCATATGAGGAGCTCCATAGGGCTTAAAACGGTTTGCTCTAAGCCGAGGGACCGCAAGAGACCATGGTTTGTCTAATATCAGCGGTTAATGAACTTGTTAAGCCACGATGGTGACGTGAACTAAATCAGGGAATGAAAGTCGGGACTTTTGGCTAGACTTTGGATACCAGGACAACGTTATCAGTGGATACAGATTTAGAATTCATAGAGGCCAAGAGAGACGCTGGTAGATACCAGGAGTAAACTCCAACAAAGAAAGAGGAGATGGACTACTATACGCGAATCGAGTCCGTTTATTGAGCGAACTGTCTAGTCATATGCAGCAAGTCTTTTTATGAAACACACACAGCATTTAGGGGTCATTTGTCATAATGCAATAATGTATCCATGTGAAGTTGAACAAATTATTTCACCAGAAAAGTCTCAACGTTGATAACAGCGATCATTCTGGGAAATGACTATGTCTCAGGTGACTTAAGATCTGGCCATAGTTCCTTTTACTTTGTGTCTTTCTTCTTTTATTCAAGTAACCTTCAATGAGGATCTCAAGGAAATTTTCTTGCAATCTCTTCAATTTGGCTTCAGGCATCATTCACTTGCCACTCCCCCCGAAATCTGAGCATCGTCGTCGCATTTAACACGTATGTCTTGGAATCTCATGATTGATAATTACATTTAGAGTACTCTTTTGAAGTTTTCAAAAAGAAGACCCAGATTGGGCAACTCCATAAGATCAAGGCATCCTTGCTCGGCTATCATTTCGTATTTCCCAACAATCCTAGTGAATCTGAGGCATGAGATACAAAAGTTCCGATCGCTGCTCTCCGATCTCAACCTCGGATATCCCGAATCACGACTTTTGTGAAATGCGACCGCGCATTAGATAACCAACGGCCATTCGCCGGATAAAGGTCTAGACCGGACGTCACGTCAGTTTGGGGGCCGGTTAGTCCCGTACCAAAGATCAATGACGGAACACTCGCAGTTCAAGCCAAGAGGTTTGGCCCGCTACAAAAGCTCCGGCAGATCGTCATGTCATTTCTTACGACCCTATCACAACCCGATGCGCACCTACACAACGTCCTTTTTAGCCTGAGTCTGACAGTCCCGCCGTGCATCAATCACCGGCCACCGCGACAGCACCCCACGTGGTGCAAGTGAGACACAGCCAACCATGTGACGATCCCCGTACACCGGATTGTGTGTTCTTGCATGATTTTCCCGTCCGCAACTGGATTTCCTCACATGCAGGATGCGACCACATTTTGCTTTGGAGCCAATTGCGGGAGCTAAATGACATGATGATACATCTCACCCGCATGGTCCCCCCATCCATGACATCAACGACTCTGAAAGCGCCGGTTCGTCCCATGTGAGCCGCCTCAGAACGCCTCAGCCAAGAAAGAATAAACTACGTTGCGCTTATGAGAGCATGCTCCCATTTCGCATATCACCTTGATGTACCCGTCGTCGCAAATTTTCCTCCCCTCCTTGCACTCGAAATCACATTTTGTGCAATGACAGACGCGATGCCTGCGACCGACACAACAAAGCTGCCGCTCGAAGGCGGTCCAGCATACGGTCTGGGTGAGGTCGACAGACAGGGCGCAACGAGCCCCATGCTCCGCGGCCTCGACGGGCTATCGCTCTACGAGAAGAAATGCGTGCTGATCAATCGCGAGATCGACTCGCAGGGCATGGGTAAATATCAGTGGTACATCTGGGGTCTCTGCGGCTTCGGATACATGCTTGATTTGCTATGGGCACAGGCTTTTGGATTGGTCCTGAAGCCTTTGCAACAAGAGATGGGTTTCGGGGACGGCCAGTCTGGGAACATTGCGACGAGCTTCAACGCTGGATTGACTGCCGGCGCATTCGTTTGGGGATTCTTGGCGGATATTATCGGTATGACGATCTCGGCATATTCCTAACTCGAAAGGTCCTTGATCTGGAGATTGCCCGGGAACCTGCATGCGGCAGTTGAACTTACCTCTGCCAGGTCGCACATGGGCCTTCAACTTGACCTGCCTCATCGCATCGATATTTGGGCTCTGCCTGGGCGCGTCTAACAACTACAACACGTTTCTCGTATTGACGGCTTTTGTCGGTGTAGGGGTGGGAGGCAACATTCCAATCGACACTACCATCACTCTAGAGTTCATTCCCCAGGTTGGTCAACTCACCAAAAGATCGAGTATTTACGGTCCTCTGACACATTGAATAGAACAGGCGCTTTTTGCTGGCTTGTCTGTCCATATTTCAACCAATCGGTGTGATTGTCTGCAGCGCCGTCGCTTTCGGCTTCATCCCCGTATTCTCATGCTCTCCCAACTTTTCCCAGATCGACGAAGGACCGCTCCCGTCATGCAATAACGTCGCGTCCGGAACAAAGTGCTGCGCGCGCGTCGACAACATGGGCTGGCGATATCTCCTTTTCACACTTGGCGGCATCACGCTTTTCGTATTCGTCCTCCGATTCTTCGTCTTCAAGTTTCAAGAAACGCCCAAGTATCTCATCTACCGTGGCCACGACGCCAGAGCGATCCAGACCTTGGAGCACATGGCTCATGTCAACGGAAAGCGTTGCGGCCTGACGCTGGAGATGTTCCATTCCTTAGAGTCAGATGAGAACGACGGTTCTGTTGGGAGTACTTCATCTGCACTGGGCGGTGGTGCGAAGCAGACGGAGAAGAAGTGGCCCGAAAAGGTGAAGCTTGAGCTTGGCCGATACAAGATGTTGTTTGACGGATTTCCCATGATCCGGCTGACCGTATTGGTGTGGCTGACGTACATTATGGACTTTTGGGGTTTCACCGTGGCTGGTAAGCACATTTTGAAGTTTACGGCAGAAACTGAGACTAACTCCTTCTTATAGGACATTACTTGCCTAGTATCCTGGCTTTGAAGAACGGCAAGGCGCATGTCAGTCTCTCGGCCACCTACGCTGCGTACATCTACACGTACGCCCCAGGGATCGTCGGTGTCCTGCTGGGTGCTTTAATGTACCACGTCCCAGCTATTGGGAGGAAGTGGACAATGGTGATCTCATCCGCTCTGATGGGGATTTCAATCATTCTGTTCTCAACTGTCGATACACGCGCTAAGAACGAAGGCCTGTTCGCGATGGAATACTTTTTCCAGTCCATGTTCAACGCCGTTCTGTACGGTTGGACTCCCGAGGCATTCCCGGCCCCGGTCCGTGGCACGGCCTGCGGTGTTGCAGGGTTCTGGGGCCGACTGTTCGGTATTGTCAGTCCGCTCATTGCACAGCACCTGTACGGGCAACCCGGCGAAAATGGCGGAGATGGAAACATCAACGGCGTTTTGTATCTGGCCGGCGGTGTCATGCTAGGCTGTGTCATCAGTACGGCACTGCTGCCGAACGAGATGATGGAGACTAAGGATGAGCGTTCTTTTGCTGGAGGAGAGTCCAGCTGGGCTGAATCGCAGATCGAGGGCCAGAGAAAGAACCCGACCTACCAAGATGACCCTAGGTGACGGGGATTGAGAGTTGTATCGATTTCTACATAATAACCAAACGTTTCTGCGCTTCCATGACTCATGCTACTAACGAGACTAGGCCGTACGGACATAGGCCTTTAGGTTTTTCTGCCCGCTGACATTGTGTATGCCATCCGAAGCGGGAGATCTACGAAAGCTTTGACATTGTTGCGAAAACGATCTTGCCAAGACAATTTATTGCACGCTCAATATGATCCACTGCCACGATTAATATATCCAGCTAGGTGGAGCTTATTGCGACATCCACGCGGCCCACGGTAAGGACTAGCATCAAATTGCGACGGCAATTGTTGACTTAATATAAGATGACCAATTAGCTCATTATCGTTTGGGGGCATCATTCGGCGAAAGACCGATGGAAACATCCAACCGACGGCGGACTCCGACCTGCAAATGCGAAAGCCTCGCTTGTTTCGTGAAAAAGGAGTAAGTCATAAACCTTGGTAACAGGTTTATCATGTTTGTCCTGTTGCCAAAGCACAATCACCGTTATGCAAACATCAAGTACACTTCAGAAGTCACGTTTGGGATCACAATTGGAGCGCTTAAATCATGGTATATGCAGGCTTAATGCTATACAAGGTACTATGTACAGGAATGCAGAATGTTTGAGACCCGAGTTCAAAAGTGAACTCGAGACTCGGATACCGTGCACCGGGCAGGACGCAGTAAGCCTGGATTGCACATCTGGTGTCTGGTGTAAAAGTGAAACTCCTTCCCACAGCTCATGAGACCCAAAGGCACTCTGAGAACTGCTTACTCTAATTACTCTCCACAACTACTCCCATCTCTCCCCTCATCAGCGTCAAGCGCTTAGTGAGCAGAGCGGCGAGCCTTGCGGGCAGCGCGGCGGCGCTTGCAGCCGGTGGAAGGGGCCTTGGAGGGGGTGGCAGCGGGAGCAGAGGTAGCGGCCGGGGCAGAGGTGGCGGGAGCAGCAGAGCTGACCTGGGTAGCCAGGGTGGTGGGGGCGGCAGCAGCAGAGCTGACGGCAGCCTTGGAGGTGGCAGCGGGAGCAGCGCTGGTGGTGGCGGGGGTAGAGCCGGAGCCGGAGCCGGAGCCGGCGCCGCCGGTCCAGACCTCAGGGCCGGGGGCCTTGTAGCTGGAGGCGTCGTCGTTGTAGAGGTTGAAGTGGATGCCGCTGTCGGTGTACTTGTAGCCGGTCTGGAAGTCGAAGTTCTCGGGGGGAACATCGGAGCCGGATCCAGAGACCTCGATCTGGACGCAAGAGGGGTAGAACTGGGCACCACGGGCCGAGTTGGTGTCGTAGGTGGTGTCGGACTCGTGGAGAGCGATGATCTCGTGGCGGAGGAGGTACTTGCCAGGCTTCAGGGAGGCGGGGATGGTGACCTCGCCGGACTTGCCCTTGTTGGCGATGAGGGTGTCGACGGGCCACTTGCCGTTGGCGTACTTCTCCTCGGCGATCTTGGTCCAGATGGCGCCAGTGCCGTCACCCTCGGTGTACTCGGCAATGTAGGTGTTGAGGGGACCCTTGTGGGAGCCGTCGATGATGTCGTCGCCGCGGGTGTTGTGGTACCACTCGAAGACGACGGACTTGCCAGCCTCGACGGGGGCGAAGCCGGTCTTGGCGGAGGGGTCGGCGTTGCAGACAATGTCCTTAGAGGTGATGTCCTTGACGGGGTTGTTGTTGGGGGGGCTGCGGATGAAGGACTCGAGGCCGGACTTGCCGTCGACCTGGATCTCGGCGCCGTCGGACCAGAGGGCGTAGACACGGGCGTGGGCGGCAGCCTGGCCGGTGAGGGCAGCAAGAGCAGCGGCGGTGTAAGAGAAGCGCATCTTGACGGTTGTTTTGGGTTCTTGACGAAAGTCTCAAAAAGGTATAGAGTTGGAGTGAAGAAGTGAAAGTTGATTTGCGAGGTTGTGCTTAGTGAGCGTGGTTGAACGTCTAGTTCGAAATGAGTGTATGGCACAGCCAACAAGAGAGAGACCTGAGTACAAGGAATGAGAGAATGACACCAGTTGTGATGATGGAGAAAAGAGAGAGACGGGAAAGATAGCGTGCGTGGGATGGAAGACTTTTATAACGTGTTGATGAGGTTGTGTGTGTAAGTCAACGGATCCCCTTTCCCTTCTGGGCTACATCTCCTACGTCCATAGCCCATCTCTACCGTCCCTCCCCCTCTTGCTTCTCAATCTCGAATCATCCAAGCCCATCTCCGGTGGCAGACCCATCTCACCGCACTAAGTCGACATAGGCAACCAATGTGTAGGGGCACATCTGGACTCCTCCCCATCGCGCGGCTAGAGCTGGCGATTCCGTCAGTGCCCAGACTTGCCAGGGCCCCTGACTCCCTGAGGGTCGAACAGCACATCCAGCGCCTCCAGCTCACAGTAAAGTGCAATGTGGACTCGTGGAGGGTATGGGGACGCCCTAGAGAGGAAGGGCGCCAGCGCTGTGATGGAGACAGTCGTCTCATCCGCTTCCCCTGCCAAGGCTGCAGGAAAGCTGCAGGACTCTTCGAGGGAGATGAGGCTGATGGAGCCATCTGGAGGGCTAACCAGTCTTTGGCGTCTGTCAGATCCATGCTAGTCGGCGGCAGCCGAGGGTAGGGCGTGGTTGATTTCATTAATGAAGCCGTTGCGATTAAAGTGAGGGTGCGGATATGAAACGAACAAACAGGGTGATGGTGGATCGCGCCGTGGCTCCCTGCAGCGGCGCGGCTAACCCAAACAACCTTCTTGGGCCATGGGTTTCCCGGGGTTTGTACGTGTGGGAGCCGAATGGGCGACTCAAAGTTGGGACGAAGATTGAAAACCCTGGTTATTGACGGCAGGGATGGACCCCCGGGTGAATCCCGAATAGCTCGCTTGAGAGAAACATGTTGGAACAAGATGAAGTGCGCCCGTTCCTCTGGTTGGCTGCCGACACTTGAATGGCTTGTCAAGGAGGGGGAAAGTAGAGTAAAAGGAAGCAGATAATCGCCCAGTTTCAGGTCGTTCATGCAAGACGCAACGCTAACATTGTGGTCATCACCAGTCAGCCAGATAGATAGATCACAGCCTTGGTCCTGGAGTTCGGTACTGGACTGACAGGCTTGGGACTCCAAATGTCTATCTTTATCACAGACTCGCGGTCTCAGAAGTCTCAACCTGTAGACCAACACTCACTTGAGCGTATCATTTATTTGTAAAGACGCGTTTCGCCCTTCAATTGCAGTGTTGACCATCTTCTTATTTTCCTCCAATCGTATGCGTTCCGCAATGGCGGCCAGCAGGAAGGCCGTCGCCAGCAGGGGAGGGGTGAAAAAAGGGGAACGCAGCAAAATGAGGACGAAATTGAGCAACGGGAAGTGCGTCGGGGCCGGACACATTGTCCGGGTGCGGGCGGGCGAATGAGCCCTGGGCCTCTTGTTGATCTGAGCCGACAAACGTGAACTATGAAGATGTTGATGAGATTGATGAAGTCTCCATCTGTGTTACTTTACGCATGCTTAGTTTTCAGGCCGCATCTGCCATGGTTCATTCCATGTGAGCCGTTTAAAGATGGTAGAATCCTGATGGGAGATGGAGACGACGTTCAACATGGACGACTCAGTAGCCATCTTGGTACCCGTTGCAATAACACGATATTGGGGTGGTGTCGTCCCACGATCGCATGTCGCATGATCTTCATCTTGGTTGCATCCAGATTGCACCCATTTCCAAAATTGCCCAAGATTGACAAGTCCACCCGAATGGTGCGGCGAAGTGTCTGGCAGCCCGCCCCAACTGTCGTCGGTACCGCAGAAGCTGAACACCAAGAGGCGGCACGGTAGTAATTGTGTGTTTGTCTGCGACGAAGGCTGGGCGTTGGTCAGGTCTGAGTGCTGACCGCCCCCCAGAGGGCCGTCGAAGGAACCGAGGCGACCTGATCCTTCGCCCCCTTCCGAGGAGGATTGCAAGCGAAGAGACTAGCGTACGAAATACGGATACGTAGCTGCGGCACAGCCTGTTGCGGGGGCGAGTGAAGGGCAGAAGTTCTTCTAAATTTGACGCTAGAAAAGGGGAGAGAATGCCGAAGAAGGGGACCAGGCTTTAGCAAGCACTTGCTCGCTAACACGGTGGGCCAGAGAGTAAAAACCAACTTGGCTTCGGGGCGATGGGGGCGGCATAGAAGGGCCTCATTTCGCAAGAACCTGGCAGATCCATCATCCGTCGATCCGATGGTGTAAATGCTTGCTAAGACGGGCAGCAAAAGCGTGCAATCTCTGCTCCGCGCCCACCGCTCACAGCCCGCTTCATGTCCGCTGCGGCGGTGAGAGTGGGGATAGGATGCAATTGTTGGAAGTTGGACGTGAATTGTGACGGTGGCTGCTGGGATTTTGCCTCTCCTATTCCAGCGGACCGGGTTGGCAAGCCTGGAGCCCGTGGTTTCCGACTGCTGACGAATACGAGTGGTACTGCGTAAGGCTTCGGGGGCCAGGCGTGGTCTCGTTGCTGTGATCTTAAGCGCCGACAACTTGTAAACGCTCTATTTCCTGCAGGTTGGAATGCAAGTGAGTCTGAGTGTTGTGGGTGATTGAGTGACGATCTCTTGTCGTCAAGAACCAACACCAGCGGGAGGGTTTGCGTCTAAGACACTGGGGGATGTCAGCGAATGACAGCACCTCAGCTCTTGAATCGTAATTGTGCCAGATTAGCGATGATTGGGCCTCTGAAAAAGAAGACGGTGTCTCTCTCATACAGATGCTCTCCACTGTTCGGACCTTGTTGCCGATGCCAAGCACGCGTGGTGTGTATGGGGGCATGTACAGAAGTGAAATGAGTGTTTTTTGTACAGAATAATCAAACATGGAAGACAGGACGTCAAAAGAGAGTTGGATGGCGTTCGTTTAAACACCATGCAAAAGTGAGGATCTGCCATCGATATCCCCTTTTTACCTTAAATGTAGAGTTAAGACAGATGGAAACTTTATTGAGGACAAACTCTAAATTTGTCGGCAAAACCGGCCAGGACGGCACCTTTATCCGGTTCTCCTCGGACTGGAAGGAACCTGGGAGTTGGTCGGCTGCAGTTGTACGTTGTCGAGTTCTATTGGGGGGAACCTGTAGCGTGCGTGCGCTGTAACCGTAGCGAGCATCCGTCAATCATAGCGGCGGATCTTAAGGAGGCTTGTGTCCACAGCTGCTCGCTGCCCTGTGCTTTTTTTTCTTTCTCTGCTGGAAAAGCTCTTATCTTATCAATAAACGTCTTATCTTATCAAAGTACAGGCCCGTGCTCAATCGTTACGTCGTCGCATCGCAACAGCATCAACTTTTGCCGCCGCAGTTCAAGTCGCGAACGCAAGAGCGCAACGACGACGACCGGCGCTCTGTGACTGATCCCTCCGACCCGATTCGATTGAATTTACGACGTTTCTTACGAGCCAAAACCAATCAACTGCAACAATGTCGTCCTCAGATGACACATCAAAGGCCGTCGTCGAAAAGGTCGACGAGGGTTTCAAGGAGAGCAGCCGCAAGTTCGATGCGTAAGACTGTTGCACAGTCCATGCTCCAATGGAAGGTCGCTAACTCTGGCGGAATAGCAAGGATAAGAGCGAGTACTTTGATCCATGCCAGGAGTTCGCCCAGAAGAGCATCAGGTGCTTGCACCGCAACGGAGGCGACCGCTCCATGTGCGGCGACTACTTCCAGTACGGCTTTCTCTGATCCCCGCTCTGCATTGACGACAATGAGCCAGTATGCTGACACTTCCTTCTCAGAGCATACAGGGATTGCAAAAAAGCATGGGTTTGTGCTATCCAACCGCCTTTCCCGTCAACCGAAACCGAGACTGACTGGACAAAAGTTCGAGAAGAAGAAGGAAGAACGCAAGAAAAACGGGGCGTGGTGGTGAATATAGATACTCTTGGTTTTATCCGGGTGCCCCTTGAAAACCTCGAGGGTGTCGCTCTGCGATGGCGGCCATCCCCCGCTCAAGACCTGGCAGGCACGGGATGTTGTACACTATGTAACATATATGCATGCATGGGACGGAGTCATGATGATGTACGAGTAATATGGTCATGCGGAACAAAATTCAACTCCCAAGTGTCAAAGGACGGCCTGGGTCTTGTGCTTGCGCGGGCATCAGAAGACCCGAAGGGTGGCGCATCGGGATCAGGGCCAGCCCGCCAGGACAGTTCCCCGGACCCGGACCCGGAGACTCGGCGGGCACCCGGCCTCTCGGCTGGGACCGCAAAGGTGTTCGGCTTAATATTCACCCGAAGGACCAATCACACCCTGCATCCCACATCCCTTAGCTTCCGCTGCACCTTCTGTGCACAGTGCCCCTCCAAAGCCAATTCTGCCCCGCCATCCGATCAGAAGCATCACCATGTCCTGGAATCGGCCTCAGCTGAAGAGCGGCGTCGATCTGCAGCTGCAGACCGCTTTCAACGACGGACAATGGGCCAACGTCATCCGTCTCGCCGAGAAGCGATTCCGGACCTTTAACGATCCCTACTATGAGGTTTGACTCTCTCACACGCGCCCACCGCATGGGTCTTGAAACCGCAGCTAAACACCAACGCAGGTCGTGAAAATTGTCGCAGAGAGCCATCTAGAGTCACCCCTTGAAAAGGCTGCGCCTCTGATTACCCTGCAGAAGCTAGTCAAGGATGCATCCGCCGTGAGAGATGCCGACTCCCTTGAGTTGTTGGAATGGGCGTCCGAGGGACTACTTGAGGACCATGAGTTTTCTGAAACCTTTGGGCCCCTGAAGTTGCGTTACGTGAAGGCCAACCCCAAGGACAAGAACGGCGGAACGAGGTGTTTGGAGTCATGTCTGCTGCACTGGGACCTCGTCAGCGCGCAACAAGTGAGTCTTGAGTGTTCGCGACAGCTACTCACTCGATCTAATGCATTCAAATAGATAGCGGCCATTCTAGACAGGTCATTTCCTTCGGAGCGCAGCTTCATGTTCTGGAATATTGCCGTCACGCATTTACTAGCGGTGAGATTTGCCATCTCTTCATTGACTCGCGACAGCTCTGACAGGAATGCAGATCAGCGACCAATGCCCAACTGGAAAAAAGCAGCTTTACGGCATGCTCGCCCTGAAGCAGATGCAGCGCGCGGCGCAGTTTACAGAGCAGGTAATGGTCCCGTCCTGATGCGTCAATTAGCGACTGACTTTTTTTTTCACAGCATAGTGGTGCGGAGAAGAATGGCAACGCTCCTGACCGAGCCATCAAGACCGAAGAGGAGATCCTTCTTTTCTATCGCATCATGGAGGCTCACGCATCGGATGCGGAGTGGGATGCCGCGCTTAAAGGCCCTACGCTCAACCCCGTATACCAACTCAAGTCAGGCCGCAAGGACCTGTTCCTCCAGACAATTGAAGTTTTTGAGCGAAAGGAGAAGTGGAAGACAGTATACGACCTTTGCAAGGAGTGCCTGTCAACGACCGACGACAAGGGGCAGCTGAGTCTATTGGCATGCGACTGGGCTGTGTGGAAGAAGTTCCTCAATGCCGCGGGCAGGATAGGAGAATCTGCGCAAGAGTATGAAATATCGTTACTTGATTGTGCTGAACCGAAGCTGACACCACCCGCAGAATCTCAACCGAAGTGTCTTCTCTCATCGATCGTTTCCTTGCACAGGAAAACATACGGTCCATTTACAAGCGTAACATCTACTTGGCTAGGGTAGAAGTTGCCTTCCAATTCGCTCAGCCTAACTCAGCCTCCGATGGAAAGACCAACGAGTTCGAGCAGCTATGTCGCTACATTGACGTCGAATCCGTATCACCCGCATGCTTCGAAGATGTCAAGGGTTTCGCCGAACGCCTTTCGCCCCAGGAGATCAAGGAGCTCGCCTACGAGTATGTTCCACACTTGGCAAAGGAAACTGAAGACGCTTCGAAGTCAGCAGCTGTACGAACGCTGGCTTTCAAGCTGCAGTATCTCGGCCTGTCCTCGTCAAAGACGATTGTCCCCGTTCCCAACGACGACCCGAAGAAGGCAAATGACTGGAATTGCATAGTCTGCTCTACTTCCAATAAGTCATCATCCTGCACCGCCTGCTTGAAGACGCTTCTGGAGTCGGCGCTGTCTCTGTACTCCTCCCTCATCAACTCCTCCGAAACCAGCCAAACGCTGGACTGCATACCAGAACTCGCCATTCTGGCGGCCACTTGCCTCGTCAGGCTGAGCGGTCTGCACGAGCGTGGCATCGATAACCCCACCTCTATCTCCAAGACCAGCCGACAAGATTGCCTCCTCCAAGCGGCCCTCATCATCGAGGACCAACTCACCAGAACCCCAAAGCACACCAGGCTAACACTCGTGCTGGTCCGCATCTACCTCGTCCTCGGCTGTGCGTCGCGGGCTAGAGAGGTGTGGGACACGGCGGACGTGAAGCGCACAATCATCGACTCCCTCGGCCCGTACTTCTTCGACCGCCTATCGACCGTCGCCCCGACGCTGGTCCTGCCACCCAACAGCCCCGGAAGGGCCCTGATGCAAGGGCTGAAGGCCCACTACCAGACATCACTGAAGCTCAGAATGCCCAGGAGACTGGCCGACGCCTTTGACTCGGAGAGCTACACTGCGATCCTCGACATTCCCGGCTACATTGAGCGTCTGCGTAGAAGCTGTACCCTCGTTATGGGGTATGTGGAGGAATCGAGAGCCGGACGAGCCCTGGACATTCGCAGCGATTCCGTCTTTGACGAGCCCGCGGTTGGTAAGGAAAATTTTCCCTTAATTGGGGCTTCATGGTACTGACACATGAGGACAGAGGAGATTGTCGACGAGACCGTCCTAAGAGACATCATCGACTACGGATCCGTGCCTAACCTGGAAGCATCGACCAGCAGGCCAATCTGGGACGTCCTGCGCCTCGGGCCCGATCCATCGGTAAGCATCCTCTCCCCATCACCCAAGTCCACATACTCACTTCCATACAGAACATCCGCTCCCACCTAGCCCTCAGCGCAGAGTCCTTCTTCGACCTCCTCGCATACAAGGCCCCGTCCTCGTACAAGGTCACCAACGCCGCGCAAGCCTCCGCCGCAGAACAGACCTACATCCTCGAGTCCCTGCAACGCCTCAATACCTCCATGAGCAGGTTCCTTCACGCCCGCGGCACGCACCTCACCCAGCAGGAGGAAATGTACTACGACGTCATCTCCCTCCTCACCTCCCTGATCCCCCTCGCCGTGTCCGCCAGCCGCAGCCCGCCGCCTCCGGAGGTGCTCTCTAGCATCGCCTCCGCCGTCAAATCCGGCCTGGACGTGCTCCGCGCGCAGGCCCTTGCCGGGACGGCGGACGAGTCCCAGGTGCTGCTGATGCTCGGCTCCCTCCACGGCCTATTCGTGCTCCGCGATGCCGCCGCGGCCGTGAAGCTCGCGACGTCGTACATCGTGGCATTCAACGAGCGCGAAAAGGAGCGGGACCGCTCGGGACAGAGCAACATTCCCAAAGACGTGATGGCGCATGTCAAGACGCTGGAGGCCGCGGCGGCCACGGCGTTGAAGGAGGGCAAGGCGCGCGTGGCGTTCCTGAAGAAGGAGAGCGATTCTCTGGGCGCGCGCCTGGGGAGGTGGACCTTTGAGGCTGAGGACGGCGACAAGCTGGCTCAGCAGATCCGCGAGGTCGCCGGCGGACACGTCGGCGTGTGGACGCAAAAGGTCGCCGACAGCTGGCGGACGAACGTCAAGGGATGGGAGATGGTGCAGTGGGAGTGAAGAGTCTCTTTGCAGCGCTGAGGGATTCGTAGCCTTGCTCCTTGCTCTAGGTACAAGAGATGAGATGTTTGGAGATCCATACCCAACCTTGTATAGATATAAAAGAGCGGCAGTGTATCAGAGAAAAAAGCAAAGGAGTTCAAAAGAATCGTCATGCATGCTACCCGTCTCTTTACAATCAAGTGCTTGCTCGCTTGGTATTTCCCTTTCCGTGATGCCTTCGTCCAACTCCACTGATGCATGTAACTCCTTCACAATACCTCCCACGACAACATCCGTGTGCCTCTTTAGAACGCACCCGGGTGCGCCGCCTCCTGCTTCCTGGCCTTCTCCCTCGCAATCGCCTCTTGCTCCTCGCGAAGCGTGATCCACACCCAGAACCAGCTCACCATCTCGAGAAAGGCGAAGGTCAGGAAGACGCGGTTCTTGAGGCCGTCGCCGCCCCAGGTCGAGGGGGTGTAGTTCGGGTTGTGGGCGTGGGCGTTGGGGTGGGCGAAGCGGGCGCCGCGGGCGTTGGCGTAGAGGGGCGAGGACGGGCCGAAGACGAAGGTGTAGACGACGAAGACGAGGGACATGAAGAGGCGGGCGGGAGCTAAGGGTAGGAGATCAGTTAGCTGGCTGAGTGATCGGAAGGAGGTTGTGCAAAACGTACCCTGCGTTCCCCAGTGGAAGTCGACCCAGATCTCTTCGGGCATGCTCAGGGTGACGAGGTCGCTGATTCCCAGCATCCCGAGGACGGCGGCGAGGAAAGCCAGGGCGGGAGACTTGTTCTCGAAGCTACGGGCATGGGGCTGCAAGTTTCCCAAGTCAGTCAAAAGACGCATTCATAGCCAAGAAAAGGGGACGGTGGGGGAATTTACCATGCCCATGGCCTCGCCCAGCACGTAGACCAAGGCCTGGTCCGCGATGGTGGCCGGGTTCGTCAGGAAAAAGAAGGCGAGGGTGACGTGGAATAGGGAGAGCGAGGTGATGATGGTCTTCGCCGAAATGAGCGCCATGGTGTCTGATTTTCTCTGGACGGTCGTTCGTCCAGCTTGAGGGTCAGAATGAGTGTTGCGACGGAGAGAGGAGGAAGAAGAAGAAGCTTGGTAAAGGGGGTTCCAGTCGGCGGCGCGTGGGACAAAAAGTCGGCCAAGCAAGCATCCCGTCATGTGTCTTATCGACGTGGATGTGCGAGCTAATCCTGCACCTGCGAGGCTTATCGACGCGCAGCTTCCCATTCGCCTGCTACAACGCGCAGCTGGGCGAGGCTTCCAGCGGTGCAGCTTCCCTGCTAGCGCCTGGAACTAGGGGACTTTGAGAGCTGAGATGGGTGGGGGCGGGGTCCTGTAGGTGCCGTCGGTATCCCGGACTGGCATGCTTTGGTCGTGGCACTTTTGGGGATGGGAATGCTGAATGTTCCATCATCTCCAACCACGAACCTCAATTCTGCGTGTGCACCGTGACCGCGCAAGATGGCAGCCGACACCGCCGTCCCGCTCGAAATAGAGCGCCACATCAAATACTGGCAACGCTGCCACAAGACCTTCCTCCCGCACCAGTACACCAGCTCCGACAGCACCCGCCTCGCCCTGACCTTCTTCATCCTCGCCGCCCTCGACATCCTCTCCCCGTCCTCCGCCGACAAGCACCTCCTAACCGCCGAGGACCGCGCCGCCGCGCGCAACTTCGTGCTGGGCCTGCAGCACCCCGCCGGCGGCTTCTGCGGCTCCCCGACGCACGCCCTGCCCAAGGACGTCTGCGCCGGCTGGGACTTTGAAAAGGGCGCCCCCAAGCCGCGGCACGCGAGCTCGGCGAACATTGCCGCGACGTACTTTGCGCTGCTGATCTTCGCCATCGTCGCGGACGGGCAGGAGGGCGCGAAGAGCGCGTACGCCGGCGTCGACAGGGTCAAGACGCTGCGGTGGCTGCGGAGGCTGCAGAGAGCTGATGGCAGCTTTGGGGAGCTTGTGCTGGATGATGGGCGGATCGAGGGCGGGAGGGACATGCGACTTTGCTATCTTGCGGCGGCAACGCGGTGGATGTTGATGGGGGATATGAAGGAGGGGGACGCGGATTGGGTCGAGGACATTGACGTCGACGCGATGGTCGGGCATATCCGACGCAGCCAGACGTACGACGGCGGGCTTGCCGAGAGCTCGCAGCTTGAATCGCACGGTACGTTGCACCTCATACAGAATGTTTGGCTGACGGTGGGCTGACTTTGAATGTGCAGCTGGATACGCTTACTGCGCCGTGAGCGCGCTCTACCTCCTCGACCGCCCCCCGTCGCAGGGAGCCACCCCGCACCGGAGTGCAACCGTCGAGAAGGGCCTCGCTGACGTGGAGCTGCTGGTCAAGTTCCTCGTCTACCGCCAATTCGACTACTTTGAAAAGGAGGAAGACGAGGAGGATGATCCCAACTTTGTCCTGCCCGACGCGCTGGGGCAGCTTACGCTGGACGAGAACACCCGGTTCGTGGGCTTCAACGGACGTTGTAACAAGGTCGCGGATACGTGTTACTGCTGGTGGGTTGGAGGAACACTGCAGGTAAGAGGACGCCCGGATGGAGTCAGTGAATAGTACTAAGAAGATGCAGATGCTGGGCCACGTTGATCTCATCGACGAGGTGCCCTCGCGCCGCTTCCTCATGAGCAAGACACAACATCTGATCGGTGGATTTTCAAAGTACCCAGGAGGACCACCTGATATCTACCATGGATACCTAGGTCTGGCCGCATTGGCGACCATGGGAGACTCTACACTAAAACCCTTTGATGCGTCATTATGCGCAACCAATGAGACGGTTGAGAAGATCGTAGCTGCTAGGCAAGGCCTGGATGAGGTTGCCAAAGCAAGGGCGTAGTAGACACACTAGATGTAGGACATGGCATTTGACGAGACATGTGGCGTTGGCTTGAATCCTTCTTTTCAATTGCAAAAGCATCAGCACCTTCTGTTTAGTACAAGGTATCCTCTCTAAGTATGGTACATGGCGCCGAAGGGGAAATATACAGAAAATAACGATAAGAGAGAGCTTTTGCCTCGGCCCATTCCATTCGGGCCTGTATAGTGGGAGTCGCAACAAAACAAAATTCCAGACTGGTATTTTTTTAAAAGGGCGCTTGAGAAGGGTAAACAAATAACAACAGGGGATTTCTTGGTTCATGTCGGGATCGTCGGAGGGATCGCCGTCTGGGGAGTGATGGGAGTAATGGGCGTTTTGGGCGTTTTCGGGGGCACGCCATCTGCTGACTTTGACCCGACCTGAGTTTGCGAAGGTATGTCGATCGGAGTCTCGCCTTCCTCGTAGATTCGCTCTTCGATGCGCTCCCCAGGCCCACCGACAACGGGGCTGAAGGCATCCACTTCCTCAACCTCTTCCTCGGCCTCCTCGCCCTCTTCCTCTTCCTGAATTGGTGCTTCGCCAGACCTGCGTCCCATTCCGGATGCGCTTGCGCTTCTTGAGTGGCTGGAACTTGTGCTTCTGGTGGTGCTGCTGCTGGCGTTCGCTCCGCCAAAGGCCAACATGGGGCCCTTGAAGATGTTTCGCTTCCGCTTGGCAAACAAAATCCCACCTCCCTGAGCGAATGGATTTGGCGAGCCCGGAGCTTGCATTCCCGCTGAGGCGGACGGCATGCCCTCATTAAAGAGGGCAAGAGGAGCCGGAGGACCGGGCCCGCGTACGAGACGGATGTTGGAGGGGAAGGCTGTGGACGTTGGAGTGGCCGGCAGAACCTTCACAGAAGAATGGTGGGGTGACTGTCCGCGCCCTAGTGTGTTCTTGGTTGATACAGAGCCGTTTGAGCTTGTCGAGGAAGCTTTGGAGTGAGAGTGGTGATGATGTGGCATAGAACGTATGGATGAAACGGATGAGGACGTGGATTTGCGGCCCCGCAGTCCTGCCGAGGAGCGACGCATAGTCGATCGAGGTGTCATGGGAGATGGGGATAATGATTGTCGTTTGTACGACGTCGTGATACGCGAGGGATAGTGTCCAGGCGTAACAGTACTAGTTGATGCTGGGCTGCTGCTAAAGTTGCCAGACCCTCTCTGTCCAGGCAGCGCCTTATTCGCATGACCGTTAGCTACTACACCACGAGGAAGGCCAGCCTTGGCCTGTGCTACGGCGCCGTCGGCAGTCGGCTGCCGACTCGTCTGAGGCCGCGGGCTCGTATCCTTGGAGTGCTTGCTACTGCCACCGGTACCGCCGTTCTTATCGACCAGATTCGGCGTGGAGTGGCTGCCCCGCTTGTTTGCATGTCTACCCCTACGAGTGTTCTCAAAGAACCAGTGCGTCCAGTTCTTCCAGTGCGCAATGATGGCTTGAGAAGGCTTCTTTCGAACCTTTTGCTGCTCGGCAGGTCGCTCTGGCGTTCCGTTAGCCGCCAAAGCCTCCGACGTGGTCACGAGGTGAAGGGTCGAACCCCGAGATCTCGCGCTCCGGATGTGCCCTTCTTTAGGGGGCGGCACCGGGCGACGATTTCTAGACGTACTGGCAGACCGGATAGAGTCCTTGTCGATGGGAGGCGGAGGTTCCTCCGTGTTTGGACTTCCATTCTCCTTGGTGTGCTCTGGAAGACCTGGCAGGTCATTGAAGTCAGAGTAATGTGCGCTTCTCCTTTCTGAGCGGCCCCTGGTTCTTGGCGTAATGGGCGCGTCTTCGAGTCTGATGAAACGATTCGTCAGTCCACCATCCTCGTCAACTTCCTGAAGAACAGGCGCAATCCGGTCGAGCCTGCTAGACGCAGCGGATAGGCGGCGCAAACTCCTGTTCTCAGCTTCTCGCTCGCGACGCTTTCTCTCCCTTCTGCGCACTTTCCGCTCCTCCTTCTCGATAAGCAAGGTCCACCAGCCAGCCAAAGCGTCGCATCGTTGAGCGAGAACACTCTCGATTACCGAATCGATGTCGACGCCTGCGCTACGCATGCGCTGCAGGGTTTCCTTCTCCAAAACGGTCGCGAATGGCGGCGGCCTCGTGAGCTTGAGAATTGCATGCTGAGCCGGAGCATGCTCGGCAAGAAAAGGGTTCGACAGGATTTCCGGAAGCGAGGGTCTGAGCAATGGCCGTTTCGATAGGAGCGACTTGATCAAAGGTATCGCAGCCAAGGGCAGGTGCTCGGGGAATTTTGGCTCCTCACTAAGAATTTTTGTCCGTGTAACGTTGTCGTCGTCATCGTCAAAGGGCAGCTCTCCGCAAAGCAAGGCGTACAAAATGACGCCGAGACTCCAAACATCGACTTTTTCTCCCGCGTACTTCTCGCCCTTGAGCATCTCGGGCGCCGAGTAGCAAATTGTGCCGCAAAATGTCTGCAAGTGATTGGACTTGCCCTCGTACTCTCTCGTAAAGCCAAAATCCACCAGCTTTACATTCTCGTGTTTATCGAACAGGATGTTCTCGAGTTTCAGATCGCGGTGGACGCATGATTGTTGGTGTACGTAGGAGACGGCGCCCACGAGCTGGGAAAAGATCTTTTGGACTTTGTGAACAGGCAGCGGGCCATGCTCGAGGAGATAGTTGTAGAGTTCATCGCCTGTACCGGTTTGGTAAGTACTTTTGCATCTTCATAAGGCCGAATGCAAACCTACCAGCGCAGTATTCTAACACGAGCCAGACCAAGTTTTCGGTAACAATAACTTCGTAAAGTCGGGCGATGTGAGGATGGACGAATTGTCGGTGATGGTGGATTTCTCGGGCAAGGTTCGAATCGCCTTTATTCGCAGACTTGAGAACGACCTACGTAAAGTCATGTCAGCAACGGCAGCTTCGGATATCGCCCCATCCAGATGAAAGTAGTAGGCATACCTTGGAGCCATTGGTAAGCTTGTGGGTGGCTAAGTAGACTTTGCCGAAGGAGCCTTTTCCAATCAAGCGGCCGAGGGTGTAGTTGCCAACAGAGCTTAGATCCTTGTTGGCAAACTCGCTGGAAGAGAAATTGTCGGTTAGTACAGAGCAACAGCATGGGAAGGAAGTCTTGGTCAAGACTTACTCAAGAAGCTCCTGGTACGAGCGAGCAAGCTAGCATGACATTAGCATTACTGATCCCAAGTGGTCGTCAATGTAGATGTATCGCAGAGCGATCGAATGCTCTGCTCAGGGGCTTGTCGTGGGCTGACCGGTGGTGGAGGAGAGGCGCGAGCATGGCAGAAGGGTATAGGGACAGGAGGCAACGCACCTTGGCCTTTCGACCCAGGGCCTCGGCATTCCCTCTATTCGCCTGCATCCCTCCGTCTGGCGATGACTGTCAGGTCAAGGCCGACCGAAGCGAAGCTCGGCGTGGTCGGCGGTCTCGGGCAGGACGGAGAGCAACTCGGGGTCGGAGTCTGGTCCGGTCGGCGTGAAGGGGGATGATGAGGACGGCGTCTCGTTGGCGAATAGCGGCGCGCAACAGGAGCAAGGTGCATGCAACAGCGTGGCGACGCAGAGAGGAGGTGATGTCGAGCAGGATACGCGTCGAGAAAGGGCCAGTCGCAGGGGGTGTGGAGGTGCAATTGAAGCTGTCGTCGGGAACAGTTCAGGGTCGTCGGTCGTGACGGTGGGACGTGACGAATGGCTGGGGGGAGAGCACTGTGAAGTTTACCTCAGGTAGTGTCGAGGTGCTGCTAACGTAAAGGTGCAGGTAGGTAGGTACCTTCGCCTTGTGTTGGTGGCAGCCCGTCTACTGCATTCACGAACGGACCCGGTCACCGCAGTGGGGACGGGAGGTCGGAGAACGTGCTGTCAGTCCAGTCAACTTGCGTCCCCGTCACACAGCTAAGGCGAGGCGGACAGGGACCAGGTGTCACAGGTACTTTGTACTCTACCTCAGCTCTTGTGCTCCGTCACTCGGTCGCAGTAGAGGCCCAGTTGGGAAAAGGGTGCAAGGTCCAAGGTGGTGAGCCGCCACTTGCCGCCTGCAGTGGAAGGGGGAAACACCACAGTCATTTGTGAGATTTTTCAGTGGCCGGCAATGGACAGGCCATCAGGATTCCAGTACCACGATCCGCAGCAGTCTGGGTGGTCTGGGGAAGACACTGATGAATGCCTTACCTAGAGTGCCTAGGTAGACTGGATGCATTCCTGCAGCAGCTGACTGTGCATCTGGGGGCCGACCTCGAGCGTGCAGCAACACACGGGCGACTTCAGATGCAGAGATGAACAGCAGGCTCCGGTTAGTGTCACATATAACGAACTATCCGTGCATCCTTCCAGATGCATCTCGGGTTGCGAAAGTCAACGGCGATGCATGTTTTGTCAGAAGCCGAGCAATTGTTGAAACAACCGGGAGTCAGATTGACAAGACGGGAGTCCACCTCATCCATCCAGGTGCTTGGCCCCCCACCGAGGCCTCGGGCATTTTCCTTCCATCCACGACGCCCTCCACTGCAAGCAATATGCTCCTTGGGCTCCGTTGAGGTAGCATCTCGGACGTGGTGGACAAAGCAGACGAAGCTCGGGTCGCTGCATGAACATGCGGCAGTATGGGGGTGGCTGGTGCTCGCATGCCACGTCGAGCCACACTAAGGTACCTTAGGAGGAGGAGATAGCTCCAGAGCCCGTGCATGTGGCTGGACCCAATGGCGGCAGAGCTGACTGGAATGACCTCATTGCTTCCCGCGGGGAATTGTTTCCGTCCACTGAGCTCCCGCAGCGACCCTCTCCTTCCGACACCGCTCCGTTTGCAGCTGTCCGGTCCCCAGTCTTTCCCTCTTGGACGAGGTGTTGCGCTCTTATCATTGCCAGAGCCAGTGGAAAAAGAGCTCCCACGCCCGCCATTGAAGGCGCACTATTTTCTTTTACACCAATTGAGTCTCACCAACCTCAATCTTGACAACGCCGCCGCCGCCGCCGCCGCTGTCTGCAGAAGCGATGTACATCCTAAACCTCCTGGCCGTTGCCTCCCTTCTCCGGCTGGCTGCCACCTCCCGCATCCAGCAACCACTCGGCTCCGGTTCTGCTCCGCCTACGCCTCACGGCCCGGCAGCCGCCACGGAGGCCACGTCCGATGCAGCACCTTCTTGGCGCAACGACCTCATTTCTCTGCACCGCTCCCTCATCGAGATCCCCTCAATCTCGGGCAATGAGAGCGAGGCCGGCAAGTTCCTCGTCGACTACCTCACCGGCCGGGGCTACATCTCTCATCTTCAGTTTCTGCCCCCGCGCAACAAGGACAACAATGAGACCCCGCGCTTCAACGTTCTCGCCTGGAAATCGAACGAGCGCCAGCCCAAGCCTCGCATCGTTGTGACTTCCCACTACGACGTCGTGCCGCCTCACATCCCCTACAGCATTTCTGATGAGAAGATCACCTCCGAGACTCGCATCAGCGGCCGCGGAAGCGTCGATGCAAAGGCCAGTGTCGCTGCTCAGATCATTGCCCTCGAAGACCTCTTGAGTGAGGACAAGGTCAAGGAGGAGGATGTGATGCTCCTGTTCGTCGTTGGCGAAGAGGACACTGGTGATGGCATGCGCTTCTTCTCCGACTCCCTCCAGGAGACTGAACCCCGCCTGGAGTTTGAATCCGTCATTTTTGGAGAGCCAACCGAGTCAAAGTTGGCGTGCGGACACAAGGGCGGCGTCTTCTGCGATATCACGGCCAAGGGCATTGCCGGTCACTCGGGATACCCCTGGTTGGGCAAGTCTGCTAACGAGATCATGGTTAAGGCCCTCGCCAAGATCATCTCTACTGACCTTGGAAGCAGCGAGAATTGGGGAAACACCACTGTCAATGTTGGCCAGATCATTGGTGGTGTTGCCCAGAATGTCATCCCAGAGGCCTCCCTCGCTCGCATCGCCGTGCGCGTTGCCATTGGCCCAGAGGCGGACGGCGGAAACATTGTCAAGGGCAGGATCCAGAAGATTCTTGACGAGACTGACGCAGAGGACTTGGAGTTGACTTGCACGCACGGATACGGTGTCGTTGAGGCCAACTGCGATGTTGAAGGTCTGTGGCAGCAACCTTGCACTTTCGTCCCACCGCGAGCTAACACGACTTCTAGGCTTCGAAACGATAGTCGCCAATTATGGCACTGACATTCCCAACTTGAAGGGCTCGCACACGCGCTACTTGTACGGGCCTGGCACCATTCTGGTTGCTCACGGGCGCAATGAGAATCTCACTGTCGCCGACCTCGAAGGTGCCGTTACGGGATTCCAGAAGCTGATCCTTCACGCCCTCAAGTAGCCCACTTGGATTGATTGACCGCAATAATCTCTGTAATCACCAGGACTCCATATCTATAGATCTACTGGTCCCACAATCTTCTCCCACTCCTTCTGCATAACCCTTCGAAGGTCAATCTTGTCCTGGTCCGACTCCGCAACGCCCCTTTCCGTGACAATTGCATCGATGAGACTGGCAGGCGTCACGTCAAAGGCTGGGTTCCAAACGCCGACGCGCTGGTCGGCGGTAGCCACGCGGGCTGTCCGTGAAGTATCAACGGTACCGTCAGCGTTGACGATGGCGCCGGTTATTTGCGTCAACTCATCCCCCTTGCGCTCTTCAATCTTGATGTCTTTGCCGGTCGCCGTCGCCAAGTCGATACTCGTGGTGGGGGCCGCAACAATAAACTTGACTCCGTGATATCTGGCCACAACAGCGAGCTGGTATGTGCCGATCTTGTTGGCCGTATCACCGTTACGGGCTACGCGGTCTGCCCCGACGATAATGGCGGCGATGTTCTTCTCCTTCTTCTTCAACTCGAACAGAGCTGTGGCCATGGAATCGGTGATCAAAGTGCTGGGGATGCCCTCGTAGACCAGCTCAAAAGCCGTCAGTCTGCTGCCTTGGTTGTAAGGCCTTGTCTCGGTGCAGAAGGCGTGCTGGAGAAGGTTGTTGGAGAAGAGGGTCCTGATGATGCCGAGGGCGGTGCCGTGGCCGGATGTCGCCAGAGACCCGGTGTTGCAGTGTGTGAGGACCGAGATCTGCTTCTCTGTTGAGGCGCCAGCCTTCTTCTGCAGCCATTCAGACCCATGCTTGCCAATGGCGAGGTTGGTCTGGAGGTCCTTCTCCAAGATCTTCTCGGCCTCTTCGATGTAGGCAGTGATGATGGCCTTGGGGTCGTCTTGCGGGGCGCTGCGAATGCAGGCCTTCAGCTGGAGGATGGCATTGGTCAGGTCAACCGCAGTAGGCCTGCTCTCCTTGAGGTAGTCAAGACGGGAGTCGATGTAAGAGACGGTGTCCTGAACGGACGAGGCGGTGCAGCTTCCGTTGTGAAGCTCAACGGCATGGGCGAGAGCTGCGACAATAGCAATGGCCGGGGCGCCACGGACCCTCATGGACTTGATGCAGTCGAAGGCCTCCTCGCTGGTCGAGACATCGTCATAGTGAAACTCATGAGGCAGTCTCAGCTGGTCGAGGACCTCGAGACGACCACGGGTATACTTGACGGCTTGCAATCCGGACATGTCGCTGCGTATACTGGATAAAGATGCTTTTGAAAACTGAAAAGCAAAACTAGTCGAAAGCAAGCGGGCGCAAATTGACTCTATGTAATCCAAAATGGGACGTAAGGTTGGGCTGGGCTGGAGGGGTTCCAGCAACCAGCCCAGCTCACCTCACAAAATTCTGCCGTGCCCCTCCATTAGCACACGTTGGCGGCGTCATTTTCAGCCAATGGACCATGCAGGTGGCACCTCACCGCCCTCGGCAGATCATCGGAGCATTGAGCTGAAGAACACTGCTCTGGGTAGCTTGCACCTGCCACCTGGACCCCCTGAGCCCCGCGACAGGGATCCGCCGAAACGGTTGCTGCCGGCCGGCGCACCTCTCTCACACACCGCTGCGCAGCTGCACCGTCCACGCCGTCCGTTGCGACGGAAGCTCCACCGTAGCTTCACTGACCTCGCCGTCCAACACGGATCACCATTCGGACACGCAGACAACACCGCGCCAACCTCGCCCGCCATTGAGTCCTGCCGTCGCAACGGAACATGTAATTGTCGCCTCAGCTGGAGGAGCCGTTCAAGATGGAACGGGCTTTTTCAACCTCCAAAGTCACTGGTATGTCCTGCCAACCCCTGTGCAACGTGTCCATCGCACAAACCGCGAGAGAGAGACAGAGCTCCCAGCTAAATGCTTGCGCGCGAATGCGCTTCGCAGTCGAGTACTTCGATCCCCACGATGTCTACAAGCTCATAGCGCCGGGACTGGTCCCGCGTCTCCCCCTTCGAAACCTGCACTGGCAATCCCACGCAGGCCCGTTGCGATCCATCGATACCCTCCACGTCGAGCTCATATCCCCTGATGCACCCGCAGCCCCAGCTTCACCCACCGTATCGCCCGCTCTTACAAGGTCAGTCAGCGCGAGCACCGCCAAGGACGACGGCTTCCAGACCCAGCAAATCGGCGGGAAGAGCACCGCGGCGGACAATGCCGACACGCCCACGGCCACGGCCCGCTACTCGGGCGCCCAGCGACGACACCAGATACCAGGTCTGAGGCGCACACCATACCTCAAAGTGCTGCTGGTCCGATGCGACGACAGCGACACGTACAAGTCCAAGACGCGATCCGAGATACGAGAGTGGATCAAGGAACACACGCCTCCCTCCCAGTCCACGCGGAAGGCGAACACGCAAGAGAACCATGACGCCTTCGAATGGCTGGTTGTACACGTCGTCATCCCCAACACGGCCGCCGCAAACCAACCACGAGTCAGCGGCAAGGGGCCTGATGCTCCCGAAAAGTCGAGAACGTCCAGATGGGGATCGGGTTCCTCAACCCTCCTGGAGAAGCTCCGATCCGACTTTAACAGCTCCAGCAAAAGCGCGCCGGACCGTATCGCACAGATTCGCATAGGTATCAATGATGTGCCGTACGATATCCTGCCACGTGTCGTGCCCGCCACACCGACTGGCTATTCTGAATCCCGCCAGGACGCAGAGAATGCTTGGGAAGACCTCATTGGCAAGTTCAAGGAGCTGATACTCTCCTCATTCGACATGCGAGTGACACAGTATGAAGATGATATCAAGGAGAAGGACTCGCAAAGAGCACTTCCGGGGTGGAACTTCTGTACTTTCTTCATTTTGAAGGAGGGCCTGGCCCGTGGGTTTGAAAGTGTCGGCTTGGTCGAGGATGCGCTGGTTGGCTACGATGAACTTAGCGTCGGACTGGACACTGTCATCCAGGAACAAGCGACTTCAGGTGACGCCGAGAGGCATGGAGGATCTCTTCTGGACCACACCGAGGATTTGGTCAAGCGAGCGGAAGCTGCTGTTCAGGCTCTCGGTGCCGCCGAAGGGTCTGAGGAGGACGACGAGCCAGTTGATCTGCAAGCTTCAGATGCCCCCAAGAACGACAAGTTCGACGAGATCCCTATCAGCTCTACAAAGAAGCCGTATCGGGAAATGATAGTGGCCAACAACGTATCAGTGTTCGACTTCCGCTGTTATATATTTGCCAGACAAATTTCGTTGCTCCTTCGCCTGGGCAATGCCTGGTCGACTCGCGAGGAGCTTCTAGCTAAGCTAAGGGAGCAACAGGAATCCGTCCTACACGGCGTGGCCCCTCAGGCGCCGCCGCCCAAGCAGACCGAAGATGTTGAGAACTTGTCAATGCTGGCCGAAATCTGCCGCAGGACACTGGAATTCGTTCCTGCCGTCTCCCAGGTCATGAGGACTGATATCTTGTCTGCGCTGAAAGCCAAGCATTCAGGCGACTCGCCCCTTCTGAGCCCAGTCTTATCTGAGGCAATTGAAAACCTCGTTGCTTCCTTCGCTTTCTCCGTTGCTCAGCAGATTCTTGCCCAGACTTCCACCAAGGCGCTCCCCATCCCCCCATCAACACTCGGCAACGCAGACACTCACGAGCAGAAGGCATCGATCCCTGAGCTTAAGACCATGATGCACCCTGCGCGAAACTCGTCACTTTCAGTCCGGACGACGAATACTAGGCCGCCACCCAGCCCTGGCATATTCCCCGGTGCAAGTCGGGCTAGCGCAGAAGATACCACACCGACCGCCCCAAACGCCCAATATCTGAAGGCAGGCTTAGAAGAGCTCGCTGCCAGGCGCGCCGAACTCTATGCCCTGTCTCGCAATGTCCTCCAAGGTACCGGCAAGAAGCGGGGCTGGGAAAGCGGTTGGACTTCGGCGCCCGTGGTTGGCGAATCGGAGGCCAACGAGTTTCAGGAAGTGAGCCTCGAGAATGATGATAAGGAAGAGGATGCCGATGACTCGGCGCCTTCTTGCGTGGGCCTCGCCGGAATCGAGAACGGGCTACTGCACGCTGCTCTAGACAGCCGTGAAGACTTTTACCGGCTCTATGAAACACTCACGGACAAAGCCCTCAGACACTACACCGTTGCGAACCACACGCATGCAGTCAAGACCAGTATGGCTGATCTTGCTGTACTGAAATACCATCTGGGCGAGTATGGCCCCGCTGCCTCGTTCTTCTACATGACAACGCCTTTCTTTGGAGAGAACAGCTGGAGTCTACTGGAGCTGTCGATGCTTGTCATGTACTCTCACTGTCTACGGGAACTACAACGCAAGGATGAATTCGTGCGGGTGGGACTGAAGCTATTGACGAAGGCGGCGGCGGCCGAGAATGAAAGATTACTCCAGAAGAAGTCGCTCTCTGTGGGTCCTTCTGCGGAAGTCACATACCCCGACAAGAGTGCCATCAGTGGCTTTTTGAACGAAATCTTGAGCGTTGCGGCAACGCTGTCCAACGAGGTCCGGGTTCCACTGAACCAACTATTTACCCAGGTGGAGGTCCTAGGAACCCCGGAATATCACGATAGAAAGGACCGATTCTCTCTTACCATCACATTGAGGAGCCTTCTGGTTGATGAGCTGAAGGTGGAAAAGGGCACCCTTCGCCTCACCCGCACTATTCCTGGTGGAACGAAGGAAGTCCGTCTGCAAACCTCGGAGACAAGCACGTTGAAGCCAGGCGTTAACAAGCTGCACTTCGTCAGCGCAGTAAGTAATGTAAACCGACGTAAAAAGGCCTCGGCTAACTAGGCACAGACGAACGTATCGGGACCCTATAGAATACACCAGGTGGACATCGTCTGCGACAACGTGCACCTGCACTGGGAGCGTGACGTCACTCAGACACCGAGCAAGACCGCCCACGTCTTCCGCGTGCCCGACGTGCAGCTGTACCGCCCAGCAGGAGGGTTGAGATGCCGCCTTACGGCGGCCAAGGACATTCAGCTCGACAAGAACAACTCGGTCGACCTGGAGGTTTCAACAGGATGGAACTCCATCACGTCCTGCGAGCTATCGGTGAAACCCGCCACCGGCGGTCTCCGTATCAACTCGACAGAAGCCAGTTTTGTCGGCCCCTCCTTCGAATATGAAAAACCACCTGAAGCTGGACTGTTCCGTTTCGGGGCCGTACCCGAGTCGACAACCATCAAGATGCGCTTCCCCTACACTATTGAACAAGACGTCCCCAACATTTCCGTCAGAGTTGAGGTGAACTACACGGCGGAGGACACGACGTACCACTACTCAAGCGTCTTCTCAATTCCCATCTCGCTGGCTTTGGGTGTCAATGTCCAGGATGTCTTCAAGGACAAGGAGCTCTTCTCCCGCTTCAGCGTCTCAACGGCATCTGCCAGCCCGCTGAAGCTGTTCACGACAAAACTCCTGGATTCCGAAGTTTTCAAGGCACACGCTGCACCGGGATCAAGTAGGACCGTCACAGTCTTCCCCAAACAGCCAGCCAGCTTGCTGTACAAGATCACCAGGAAGTCCGCAAACGTAATCACTGCCAAGACGCCACGAACCATGTATCTCAGACTCGAATACAGCGTGCTGTTGGATGAGATTATCGACCATGTCGAAGAAGTCTTTGCCGAGGCTACCAAGGAATTGCCGTTATCGACTTTCTCAGGGTTCCTGATTGGACGTATTCTCAAGGAGGTCCAATCTGGTCTTTCTGCTTATGAGCTGGAACGTGCCGCCCTGCTTGGTGAGGTCCCGACGAGCTTCATATCGCCCTTGTTGGCGGAGGGAGCCATTTCTGGCTTGGGCGCTGTCCCAGGTACCAGTGAAGATGCGACAATCATGCTGAAGGCCTTCCTGAAGGAATGGCAGACAGCCCACGCGCGACTTACAATCAAAGAAATGGAATCTGCGAGACGCTCCATTCTCATCCCCGTCGATGTTCCGTCAATCCCTGTCTTCCACTCCGTCGACATCCAGCTCCCGCCACCCTCAGAGCAAACTTTCGACTCGACCGTGGCCGTCAATGAGCTTCTCGCTGCCAATCTCCGGCTGCGGTGGACACGCATTTGGGACACGGCTGTCAGTGACGGCAAGAGCATCAACAAGGACTACGAATTCAGCTACGAGGTCAACGGTCTTCCCGAGACATGGCTCGTCGGCGGCCGTAAACGAGGGCACTTCAAGAGCCTGGGCGTCGACAAGTCCGACACGAAGTTCGGCGAGTCGGAGCTCCATGTCCCCGTACTGTTGGTGCCACTGAGAGAGGGCCGGCTGCCGTTCCCGAACGTCGAGATCCGCGAGGTGAAGGAGGAGAAGGACGAGTCATCCCAGGCGCATGGCCACCACGAGATCGACTACCAAAACATCGGAGAGACGGTGCGGGTGGTGGCCGACTTGCAAAAGGTCACCCTCAGCCTGGACGCTAGCGGCCCCAGCGGGGGCCCGCTCGTGCTTGAGAGCGAGCATCGCGAGGTGAGCGACCGCATTTTGCTGTAGATATCATAGACGACGCCGCCGTGATGCATGTCGCGACCCGGCATAATGTAACCACAAATCATGACGAACACTCGCCCGAGAACTTTCAATTGAGGCCCCCAAGTGAGCTCGTGCTCAGCCTCGCGCTGCCCGTGGCCTGATTCCAGCCTGACGACTCACTGCCAAGATAGCAACGGCAGCGGGATTGCCGTCTCCATTCCGGGGCAACCTGCGATATACAAGGGTCGTCCGCCCGACCAACTCACGTGTCGCTTGCTTCAACCCCAGCCGACCCAATGAGAAGAGTCGCACTGAGCCAAGCGAACCAACAGTCACCACACGCGGTGAGGCTTAAGCGGCGCAGAGCTGGGGGTCGCCCGCCCGGCACGCTCCCAAGAGCTGCTTCGCCCTTTCTGGGTGACCTGTAACCCGCGGCCGCGTTCACTAGTTGGAAGCGATATGTACCAAACCCGTGGCACAGCCATCATGTGATGAAGATATAAACGCACAAAGATGCCCCCGCTTGAAAGTGGCTCCTGTTGGTTTAGCACCTTCCCCATCAAGCCATCGTCTGATACTCTATAAAGCATGAACTTCTCCGAGTCTCACGTTCCTCAACAATCGTCAGGTCTACTGTCGCTCATCGTCTTCAACCAAGCCAGTAACCACAATCAACACAAAAAGACTACACAAACCCCAGCGGACACACAACGCAACCCCTTCAACCACCTCAAGAGCCATTTCAAAATGTCTCACCACAGCAACGACAGCCAAGTGACCCTCGTCAACAAGGACGCAAATCAAGAGCCACCCAGCCAATCGAAGGCGCCGAAAAAGAAGTCGCTATACCAGCGCTTGACCGGCTCCCGGTCCGGCGAGATCTCAGAGGAGGATATGCTGAAGTACACGGGGAAGAGCAAGGAGGAGTTGAAGGAGTGGGCCAAGGATCGGCCTGATGTTGGAAAGAACCAGGAGGCGGGGAGGGTGGACCGTGGGAACAACAATTTCGGGGTGATTGGGTTGGGAGTTCATTAGATACCTGGGGATGTGGGCCGTAATTGTGTGTTGGAACATTTATGAATACCAGGGTAGAGCAAAATGACGACAAGCTTCCGTTTATGTAATGCCAAGCCAAATTGGGGCATCTTTCAGTGCATTTGGATGTCTCTACCAACAAAGTGATGATCGCCGGCCTTTGGCCGTTCACTGTGATTTTTACCTGCTTAGAGCGACAGACCTCCTAACTCCGCGCCTCCTGACAATACACACAGCCTTCGGTCACGTGATCGCTGGCTGTGAGAACCTCTTGCGACGACCTCTTTGGTTGAGGAGTCATCTCCGTTTGGTGGCGTTCGCAGCACCTCGCTGGAAGGTTCAGCGAAGCTGTCGCTATAAGAGCCTCAGTGACCCGTTCGGCCCCGATGTGATCGGCCCCGCGCCGCGCGGCCGGCACCGTTGCTGTTCCGCCGGTCTATTCAGCTAGGGCGTACGTTCGACTTTGTGATATTTAGAGGGTTTACTTACTAGCAGGAACGTATAGGGTTTCTATACTGTTTTCCTTAATTAGTAGAGGGCATAGGTCAAAGTACCTATATAGTGTTTCTAGAATTGTGCCCGCGTATGGGGTGAATTTTGCCGTAGTCTTTTTGCGGGGGGGCTACGTCGTAACTACAAACTCAAGTGATGATCGCCTGTGGAAGGTGACTCGACGTTTCAACGGGGATCTCAAGATGCCGACTTGTTTTTTTGTACCCGACTCGATTCTGACGCGAACTAGATTGCAACATCGGGCTTTGAGATGGGAATGAGAGTATCACTTGCGAGTTGAGGAGAAGACGAGGACATGATTGGTTTGAGTTGTGTTGTGGGGAGTTGTTGGAACCGGGGCAGTGGGCGCGACTCGACTCATCGTGAGAACTTCCCGTACGCCTTTATGATGTAAGCGGGAACCCGAGCGATATCTGAGAGCCGACGCTTCATTATTTTGCCCAAAAACAGCATTCTCATCAGCATCGGTCTCGGCATGGAAAACCTCGGGCCGTTTGAAGTTTTGCTGAGACAACATGAATTCTTTCTTATAAAAGACTTGTCTTCAGACTTGGGCATGTTCCAACAACAGTCCAAGTTCCCAACTCCCATTCTTCACACCAGCTTCCGCACCATCTACACTCTTTTGTTTCATCAAGCTTGCTTTGCGACATTGACCATGGGCTCAAACGCGCCTAAGAACCTGGCCCTGAGGCTCCCGGCCTTTGGCACACCGTTGGAAAAGATCGAACTTCCCATTCCCGAAGCCACCACCGGCACCGTCGTCACTCGCGTTCTGGCTGCGCCAGTCGTTCCCTACACGCATCTCGCCCACGACGGAAAGCTCCCGCAATTGAACCTAGATCAGATCGGGGCGTGGGAGCGAGAACCTAATACAACTATACCTGCCCTTCGCACTCTCCTAGTTAAGTATAAGCTCCTAGAGAGGCTAATTAACGTTAATAAGTATACCTAGCTAGATAAATAAAAACCTTCCTAACTTAGTTTACTATTTTATATAATTAAAATACTATAATATCTATAAACTATATACTAACTAAGAGGGTAATAAGAATTTATATAACTACTTAAGTAACTTAGTTATAAAGAATAATTAAAGTTATTATCTTAATAGAGAATAGTAACTTTATAAATATTATATAAATATAATTAAAACGTAAGTAATAATAGCTATATTTTCTAACTTAAAGTTTAATACTTTCGCTATTTTATTAAATAAGTATTTAAAGATCTTTACTAGTATTAGAACTATTTAAAACTACTATAATATTATTATTAGGGACTTAGCTAAAATTAGACTCCCTACGTAGGGTAACTTAGAAGTCCATAGGTATTAGTTTAACTAGGGCGGTGCCTAAGGACTTGTTTACGATGCACTAGAACAGCTTATCAACATAATCACCTAGGGGCAGCTTAAGATTAGCGCTGAGAGTGGCACGATCACGAAGAGCTTCAACTTGGACTAGGTTGAGGATGCAAAGGAATATGCGAATAGAGACGGTGGCTGGAGGCATTACGCAGTCATAAGCCCTTAGAAGAAAGAAAGAGTGCTGTTTTCTCATTAAAGGCATCCTGCGATGAAACTATTAAACGATCTTCGTCAACTTACACTCTGTGGAAGCTCACTCTAAAGTTTCTTGCATTTTTAAAGAGAATATCAAGGTGTATAAATAGAATATAACGTAAGATCTTAATGCAAAAAGCAATACTTATAAGTATATAAAAGATAAAGCGTAATTATAACTTAAGTTAGTATAGTTATTAATACATTTAAGGTAATTAAAAGATTAATATTATAGTTAGCTATCTAATAGTAAGGTCTACTAATAGAAGCTAGGGATTAAGACGTAATAATAGTATACTAAGTTATAATTATAGTTATAAGTTATAAGTTAGTAGTAAATTAAGTTTTTAGAGACTAAAGTAATTAGTCTTAGACTTAATAAGTAATTTATAATAAAAGTAAGCTAAGAGTATCTATAAAGATAAATACTAAGTTAATTACTAAAGAGCTATAGAAATCTAACTAAGAACTAAACTTAAAGTTATTCTATATATCAGTTTTAAATAGTATTTTCTATTTTATTACTATTCTTAATCTTAATAGAGTTTATTCTTACTAAGTATAGCTTCTATATTCTTAGTATATAGATCTAATCTCTTATTTTATTATTATATAACTTATATTATAGTTTTTCTATTCTAAGTAAGTCTTTATTATTTCTATATTCTTATAGTATAAATGTTCTATTTTAGCTACCTAACGCTTAAGTAGGTTATTTAGCTATTATCCTTATTTATAGGTTATAATATTAGGTCCCCTCTCTAAAGGTCTTATCTTTAAGACTTAATATAAGTAGGTTACTAGTTTTAGGTTAGGAGGTTTATTAATTATACTTCCTAATTTACTTATAATATTAATACTATATTAAGTTATATTTAAAAATCAAATTAATCTAAGTTAGTACTTTATTCTACTTATAAAGACGTCTTTTACTATTTTAGTTCTAATAATATTATACCTTATACTTACTGCTTTTATATAAAGTATATATATTAAATAGTAGAAGGTGCTAAAACTTATTAAGGTTATAAAAGTCTAAAGTATCCTTATAATAGTCTAATAGTAGCGTTAAGTTATAGGTTTACTTTAATATAGTATAATTACTTTTCTAGCTAATTTATTATAATAAAGAAGCTAAGTAATTAGTATTAAAAATAAGAGGAGAAAGAAGAGTAAGTTAGTAATACCTTACTAGACCTTTATAAGAAATTAGTATAAGTTTAAACTAAAGTAGCTAAAATAACTAGTTACTTATTATATATCTATATAATTTAGAAGAAAGTAAAAAAGCGTTATATAGAAATATTTTCTTAAAGTATATAGGAGTTAAAAGAGGATAATATACTTCTTACGTTAAATATATATAAACGTAGTATAGTAGGAGATCTTTAGTTTCTTAGTATTAAGAATAATCTAAATAAGTAGAGTTTTAGTATTAGAGAAAAGCTTACTAATCTTAGTTTCTTAATTTATAGTAACTAGTTAGTATCCTTAAGGAAGTCTTAGTTATACTTTAGTATTCCTAAGTAAATATAGTTTCTTATTTATATTAGATATAGTTATCTCTTTTGTAATATCTATATTAATAAAAGTTATATTCCTTATTTTCTTACCTCTCTTTATAATTATTTCTATATTTTTTATATTTCTTAAATTCTTTTAAGGTTATAAGTAAACTTAGTCTATCTCTAGGATTAATATAGTTAAATATCTTAATATATTTATTAATCTTATCTTAGTAATTAAGTAAGCTATTATTAGGTTTTTATATATTTTCTTTATAACTATACTTTTTCTATTTAATAAGGTATTCTTATTTACTATCTCTATATTAGTAGTTAAGTAACTTTTTAACTTTATACTTTAGTTTATTATTTTCTATTATAATAATATTGTTTATTTATAATCCTTATAAAGCTAGTTTAAAGAATAAGATATAGAATACTAGGTAATACTTTATAGTATCTAGGAGTTTAAGTTTATAATTAACTAGTAAAATAACTTATAAAATTTTAAAAAGTTTAAGTTTTTTTTTAATTAAATTTATTACTTAGTTGTTTTATTTTAATATTTTACTATATAATATAGGCGTTATTTCTTTTTTTAAAGTTAGTCTCTTAATCCTTTATTTATTACTAAATTTAGTTACTTTATATTATATAAATTTAAGTTCTTTTTATATATTTTCTTAGGTATCTTTAATTTATTATATTAAAGTAACAGCTCTTATTATAGCTAAGTTTACTTAAAGTTCTCTATAAGTAGTAGGTTTAAATCTATAGTTAAAGTAAAAAGGGGATTTTTTAATACTTTCTCTAATTATATTATTATAAATAAACTAAACTATTAGTAATAATACTATTTAGTTATCTTAGTTATAATTAATATAGGTATAGAAGTAAGTTTTAAAGATTTAGTTAATTTATTATATTTATTTATTAGTCTATAAGTAGAATATAATAGATATTAACTATTTAATACTAAAGTATAATATAGTTAATTTCTAAAAGTTAGAAGTAAATATCTTATTTCTATCTAATATAATTTCTTTAAGTATTCTATAGTTAGTAATAATATATTTAAGAAATATATATATATATATATATTTTAGTATTATTTATTTCTTTATATAAAATAAAGTAAGTATACTTTATAAGTTAGTCTATAATAATAAGAATAATATTATAATATACTTCTATAAGAGGTTTTTAAAACTTTAGTAGTTTAATAATAAAGTTAAATAATATAAATTACTAAGTAGTTTATAATATAAGTAAAAGTTATAATATATTATAAAGTTAGTATTAAGTAGGTTTACTTTTAAAGTAAACTTTATAATCTTTAATTACTTTTATTATATATTCTTTAGTAACCTTTTCTCTATATTATTATTATAATTATATTTAGGTTTTTATAATCTTTTAATAACTATATATAAAGTAAGTATAGAATTTTATAATTATTTTATTATTTAGTTTATTAAATAAGTTAGTATTAGATTATTTAGCTATTATTAAGAGTTTAGCTATTAGTATTAAGTCTCCTTTATTATCCTTTTTAAAAGATTACTTAAGTTTTTCTAAGTATTAAGATATTATAGTTTAGTTTTTAGTTAAAAGTATTAGCTTTACTATTATCTAATCTTGTTTAGTAAATAATTTAGAAGTTAAATCTAAATAGGAATTCTAACTATTATATTTATTATTTTTCTAATATTGTTAAAGTTATAAAGTATATAAAACTCTTATAGTTTAAATATATAAGTATTTTATAGATAGTTCTTAAGAACTTAAGTTTTTATTTTTTAAAAGTTTTAATAATTATTATAAGTCCTTTATTATAAATCTTATAATTAAGTTCTAATCTTTTAAATAACTTAAAATAAAAAGGTATAAAGATATAGATATCCTTTTAAATCTTATTATAATAACTATACTCTAATTATATAGTTAGATATATTAAGTTCTACTTTAAATTACTTTATAAAGTTTAAAATAATAAAAACTAATTTACTAGTAATAAAATCTTTAATTTTTTAAAAACTATTTATTATAGTTCTTTTTATTAAAATAGTTTATTTTTATAACTAAGATTTATAAGAACTATATTAATTTTTCTATAATTCTCAATAAATCCTTAATAGAAATTAATAAAACTTAAGAAGTTTTAAACTTCTTTAAAGTTTATTAAAGTTAGTTATTCTTAGATAGGTTTAATTTTATTTTTAAATATATTAATTTCTCTTAAAATAATAATGAATCTAAAGTATTCTATTTATTATATATAAAATTTACTTTTCTTAAGTTTAATTAAAAGTATTATTTCTTAAAAAGTTTATAAAATATTATATATATCTTTTCTATATTACTTAAATATAAAAGAGAAAATAAAAATATTATCTAAGTAAATAACTATATAAATACTAATATATTTATATAGGACTAAATTAATTATATTTTAGAATATTATAAAAGTATTAATAAAATTAAAAAGTATAATAAAATATTTAAAATATCCTTTTTATATTTAGAAAATAGTTTTCTATTCTTTTCTTTACTTTATTTTAATTAAGTTATAAGTATTTTTAAAGTTAAAAACTATAAATTAATTAATTTTATAAAAAAGTTATTTTATTTTATTAATAAATAGTAATAGATAATAATTCTTAATTATTATTTTATTAAGTATATAGTAGTTAATATATAGTTATAGTTTTCTATTTTCTTTAAGTATAAATAGGATTAAGCTTCTTATTAGTAATATTAAAGGTTTAATATAACCGTTTTTAAAGTTTTCTTAAATATTTATCTAAAGTTTTTATTTCTATTTAGTTAAGTTTATAGATTTTATTAAAGTATAGTTTTCTCCTTTCTTTAAAAAAGATCTTATAGTTAAAACTAATATATTTAAGTAGTTTAGTTTTTAATTTAGCTATAAAAAGCTTTTTATAAATTCTATATTCTTCTAAAATAGATAAAAATAAATTATTCTTTTACTTGAGATTTATTATTTTTAGTAATTATAAAATAGCTTTTTTTACTTTAAAGTAATAGAAGTATTATTTTATTATTCCTAACTATATTAACTTATTTAAAGTCTAATTCTAATAAAGCTATTTAAAAACTAAATTATTATAGTTTTAATAGAATTAACTATTACTTTAATCTATTTATGAATTATTTATTTATAATTAAAGTAATCTTAGTATTATATTATATATTCTTATATTAATAATATTAAATTAAATTCTTTATTTTTAATTTAAATAGTTTATTTTAAGAAATATAGCTTTATTATAAATAATACTTCTTTTATATTTAAATTCTTCTCTTTTTATTATATATAAAAATATAGTTATTCTTTTCTTCTCTATTATATTTCTAACTTATTAATAGTTTAAAAGGTAATAAAATTTACTTTAGCTCTACTATTAATTAGTATAAGTATTATTTATTTATTAATAGTAACTTTAAACTTTATATTATTCTTATATCTTTATAATATCTAGTAAATAGATTTCTTTTAGTTATTTATTATAATCTATTATTAATAAGTAAGTCTAGTTTTTTAACTACTTTAGTTATTTAAAATAAGTAATTTATTTTCCTTTTTTTTATATATTTAAGAAACTATTTTTATAAATTCTAATTTATAGAGGTTTAGGTTTATTCTTTATAATTCTCTAAGTATATACTTTTTTTTAGTAGTAAACTTAATATTTATGTTATTAATATTTATCCTACTTTATATTATTATTATATTAATATCTTATAAAGAACTAAAAACTAAGTCTAAAAACTATAAAGTTATTTTTAAATAGTACTATAGTCTATCTAATTATAATAAATATGAAGTAAAATTTATAGATAAGTTTATTATTATATTTTCTAAAGTAGAATTAGTAATTATATTTTTCTCTTATATATTCTTTATATTTATTATAGAAATATTAAAATTAAAAGAAAGTTTAATATAGTTAGTAGTTACTTTTTAGTATAAAATAGTTTTCTATATAAAGCTAAAAAGTATAGTCTTAGTTTTATTAATTTACTAAAACACTATAAAAATAGCATTATTATTTATTTTAAAATATATTAATTTCTTAATACTTTAGAAGTTACTTAACTCTATTTCTTTAGTTATTAAGTTCTCTTTTAAAACTAAAGTTATCTATATTAAAAATAAACTTATAAATAGTTTCTATTTAAATATATTATTAAGTAATATTATAAAGTTTATCTAAGTTATAAAGTAAACTTTTACTTTCTCTAAAGGTTTAGTTACTCGTTATACTTAGGAGTTATTATTCTATTAAGAAGTTATATTAATATTTTAGTTCTTTTTTAGATTTTTCTTTAACTTATTCTTATATAATAAGGAGAGTATTAATAAGTTGAAAATATTAAATTCATAGTATTCTATTAAGTGTTTTAGCTAACGTCTTTATAATTTTACTATTATTAATATATATTATTACTAAAGTTCTAAAATAAGTATCTAAGATAGTTATATTATAATTAGATTATTTAGGATTACTATCCCTTAAGTAGTATCTTAATATTTCTTTATCTTTAAAGTAAATTTAATAATTATTATTATAGTATTTAGTCTAAGATTGAGATATATATAGTACTTTTATAATTATATTAACTTATTAAAGTTACTTAGCTATTAGTTTCTAAGAGAACTTCTTAAGTTACTTATAATCCTTAGTAATATATCTTTATTTATTATAGTTATAGTACTTAAAGTTCTAAGGTTTTTTATTATTAAGTTTAGTTATTATATTAAGATCTATAGGTTTACTATATTACTTATAAGTAATACTTTATTAAGTATTACTCTAGTTATTATAAAGTTTATTATTATTCTACTAGTAATTAAACTTCTACTAAAGCTACTATTAATACTTATATCTAAAGTTTAATCCTTATTACTTATTACTATTTTCTTTATAATATTTAAAGAGTTAATTATTAATTTTAATAATAAGGTTAATATATTATAAGAAATCTTTATAGTAGTTAATCTTAATAATCTTATCTTTAACTTTATTTTTAAGTGTTTAATAGAATATAAAGATCTTAGTTTCTTAATAAAGTTAAGTTAAACGCTAAGCTATTAAAATATAGTAATATACTTTTTAATAGATTTAGTTTACTATAGTTATATTAGTTCCTTTTCTATTTATTATTTCTTATTAAGGTCTTAAAAGAGAGAGTATAAAGTATCTTTAAATCCTTAGAAACTACTATAGATATTATAGGTTTTAGTAGAATACTTATTTAGTATTTTATATTTAAAAAACTCTTCCTAAATAGGTTTAGACTACTTAAAAGCTCTTCTATAGAAATAAGTAACTATATAAACTACTTTCTTAGTTTAATTAGTAGAATTACTATAATAGAAGTTCTAGTAGTTCTTAACTTAAATTAAGAAACTTTTAAGTTATCTAGAAGTACTATTATAAGCAATAAAAGTACTAAGCTTAAGTTTGTATTATCCTCTTATAGGGATAGTAATAATATTAATAGTAACTTAAAGAATATTAACTTTATTCTAAAGTTCTTATATAGTAAAGCTATTATTTTATTCCCTTAAATATATAACTTTATTTTTTAAGTTCTAAAAATACTAAAGTTTATTACTTAGGTCTTAGATTATACGTTTAAAACTTTAAAGTTTATTAGCTATATTATTATATATAGTTTAAACCTTAGTAATATTATTATCTCTTTTCTTAATTTAAGTTTAAAGCTTATTATAAGTTTCTTTTTTGAAAGTAACTTTATTATTTAAGTTTATAGCTATTAAGGTTCTTTTAAGTTCTTCTACTAAGTTTTTAGTAAGCTATTTAGAGGAAAAAGAGCTCTTTAAAGTAAGTAACTTAGTAGAGGTATAAGAAGATATTATTATTTAATACTATTAATAAGAATTAATAGTTAACTTACTAAATAGAAGTAATTAAAATATTATAGTTAGTTATCTAATAGTAAGGTTTACTAATAGAAGCTAGAGATTAAGATATAATAATAGTATATTAAGTTATAGTTATAGTTATAAGTTATTATTATAGTTATAAGTTATTATTATAGTTATAAGTTATTATTATAGTTATAAGTTATAGTTATAGTTATAAGTTATAAGCTAGTAGTAAATTAATATTATAGTTAGCTATCTAATAGTAAGGTCTACTAATAGAAGCTGAGGATTAATATATTATAATAATATACTATAGTTATAGTCTAAGTTATAGGTTATAAGCTATTATAGATTAAGTCTTTTAGAGGCTAAAGTAATTAATCTTAGACTTAATAAGTAATTTATAGTCAAAGTAAGCTAAGAGTATCTATAAGGATAAATACTAAGTTAATTACTAAAGAGCTATAAAAGTCTAACTATAAGCTAGGCTTAAGGTTATACTATATATAAGTCCTAAATAGTTCCTTTATCTTATTACTAATTACTAGTTAAGTACTAGTAAGCGTTTAGTAAGTATTAATAAACATTTAGTAGCTCTTACTAAGCGTTTAGTACTTTATACTATCTACTTAGTCTTATCTTATTATTATATAACTTATACTATAGTTCTTCTATTTCTAAGTAAGTCCTTATTATTTTTATAATTCTATAGTATAAATATTCTATCTTAGCTACTTAATACTAAAGTAAGTTAGTTATCTATTATCTTTATTCTTAGGTTATAATATTAAGTTCTCTCTCTAAAAATCTTATCCTTAAGACTTAATATAAATAGGTTATTAGTCTTAAGTTAGGGATCTATTAATTATACTTTCTAATTTACTTATAATACTAAGATTATATTAGGTTATATTATTAATAATCCTATAATTTCTATACTTTATTATTACTATTATTCTCTTAATATTACTAAGAATAGTTTTAAGGTTATACTTTATTATTACTATTATTCTAAAGGGTTATACTATAAAATACTACTAAGGTTACTAGTTTATAAGGAGTATATTACTATTAGTAGTACTTATCGCTCTTATAATACTTCTAAAGATATAATCTACTAGTACAGGTTTTTTTTTCTTTTCTTACTTAGTTATTTTTTATTACTAACTTATTATAGTAGAGCAGTTAATAGTAGAATCTTATTATCTTAATAATAAGGAGGAGGAAACTAAGGAGCTATTTTAGAGGAGAATAGAGGCGTTATAGAAAATATAAGCTAAAGTAAATAAAACGTTTATAAAACTAGATTACATTTATAAAGCTAAGTATATAGGTTTTAAGAAGGGTTATAAGGAGACCTTAGTAGTAGTAGATAAAAATAGAATAGTTAAGAGTTTTCTATTTAAGTCTTCTTTAGTTCTAGAAATATAGTTATTAAGTACTTCTAAGATTTCAGACTTAGATTTAATCTTAAACTAGAATCTTAGTATTTTAAACTTCTTATTTAAAAAGTTTTAGTTATACTCTAGTATTTCTAAGCGAATAAAGCGTTTTATTTATACTAGATGAAGTTATCCTCTAGGTTATACCTATATTAATAGGAGTTATATTCTTTTTTTCTTAGCTTTTCTTTATTTCTATTATATTTCTTCTTATATTTATTTTTCTTTTCATTAGTATATTTTATATATTCCTTAAATTCTTTAGAGGTTATAAGTAGACTTAGTCTATCTTAAAGGTTAATATAGTTAAGTATTCTAATATATTTATTAATCTTTTCTTAATAGTTAAGTAGGTTATTATTAAGTTCCTATATATTTTCTTTATATCTATAATATTTCTATTTAATAAAGTATTCCTATTTATTATCTTTATATTAGTAGTTAAGTAGTTTTTCTACTTTATATTCTAGTTTATTATTTTCTATAATAATAATATTATTTATTTATAATCTTTATAAGGTTAGTTTAAGGAGTAAAATATAGAATACTAAGTAATACTTATAGTTTCTAGAAGTTTAAGTTTATAATTAAGTAGTAAAATAACCTATAAGATTTTAAAAAGTTTAAGCTTTTTATAGTTAAGTTTATTACTTAGTTGTTTTACTTTAATATTTTACTATATAAAATAAATATTATCTCTTTCTTTTAAAGTTAGTCCTTTAATACTTTATTTATTATTAAACTTAGTTATTCTTTATTATATAAATTCAAGTTCTTTTTATATATTTTCTTAGATATATTTAACTTATTATATTAAAGCGATAGCTTTTATTATAGCTAAGTTTACTTAAAGTTCTCTATAAGTAGTAGGTTTAAATCTATAGTTAAAGTAAAAAGAGGATTCTTTAATACTTTCTCTTATTATACTATTATAAGTAAACTAAGCTATTAGTAGTAATATAACTTAATTATTTTAGTTATAGTTAATATAAGTATAAAAGTAGATTTTAAGGATTTAATTAATTTATTCTATCTATCTATTAGTTTATAAGTAGAATATAGTAAATATTAATTATTTAATACTTAAGTATAATATAATTAACTTCTAAAAGTTAGAGGTAAAAATCTTATCTCTATTTAATATAATTTCTTTAGGTATTCTATAGTTAGTAATAATATACTTAAGGCCTCTAGCTGTTCACTATGATTTTTACCTGCTTAGAGCGACAGACCTCCTAACTCCGCGCCTCCTGATAATATACATAGCCTTCGGTCATATAATCCCTAACGACCTCCTAAGTCTCCAACCACCTCTCCCAACCTCAGCCGCACTTACATATACACGTCAGTCAACAACTTCACAATCTTCAACTTCACTTCAGTAACGATATGGTTTGTGATTACTTAATTACTCAATTACTGCAGACTACTAAACTATCAACCTATCCTCTCTCTCACGCATCACCCACGCCGCCAACACTATCTCTATTACTACTTCGCTATCCGCTATGTAAGTTAGGATATACTCCTTTCATCATAGCTGCTATACTACTGAACCCTGCTTACTAGAGTAGCTTCTTTAGAATAGCTATGCTGTCATTAGCAACGCTCTCTCTGTTTAGCGCAAGGCATACTCACTGATGTTCAAGCCCTATTAGGCTTATGCCTAGGCCTAGGCTGCGTCTGCCTTAGTATTGCGGAGGGTTTGCGCAAAGAAGGGCTACTCCTCAGGATAGCTAGAGACGCGCACAGCCTCTACCCTGAGGCTGTTAGGGGTGTTTATCACCTCAATCATAGCATAGAGAGGGTCCCTTTTAGAGGTATTCTTAAGGGCTCTATCTAACGCTACTACAATAAAGCGCTCCTAATTAGAGTTAGAATACTTATTAAAGTTAAGGACTTCATTTAGCATATAGATATTATTCTACATAGTAATATCTTTAGCTATCTTCTCAAAGAAGGGCATACCTAGTATAAGGTTAGTATTCTTATATTCCTTATATAGTATAGATATTATAAAAGATTTATTATAAGTTATAAAGTAAGGAGGAGGAAGAGGGAAGGGCATAAAGCCCTACACGCAGCAGAGCTTTTTATGCTTCTAGCTATAAGAACCTCTTACGACAACCTCTTTAGTTAAGAAGTCATCTCTATTTAGTAGCGTTTACAGCACCTCGCTAGAAGGTTTAGCAAAGCTATCGCCAAGCCATAAAAGCCTTAATAACCCATTTAGCCCTAATGTGATCAGCCCTACTACATACAGCGCCGCTAGCCCTACGCTACGCAGCTAGCGCTATTGCTATTCTGCTAGTCTATTTAGCTAAGGTGCGCGTTCAACTTTATGATGTTTAGAAGGTTTACCTACTAGCAGGAACATATAGGGTTTCTATACTATTTTCCTTAATTAGTAGAGGGTATAGGTTAAAATGCCTATATAGTGTTTCTAGAATTATGTCTGCATATGAGGTGAATTTTGCTATAGTCTTTTTGCAGGGGGGCTGCGTTATAACTACAAACTTAATAATATACTTAAGAAATATATAAGTATATTCTTTAGTATTACTTACTTCTTTATATAGGATAAAGTAAGTATACTTTATAAGCTAGTTTATAATAATAAGGATATTATTATAATATATTTCTATAAGAGGTTTTTAAAACTTTAGTAGTTTAATAATAAAGTTAAGTAATATAGATTACTAAGTAGTTTATAGTATAAGTAAAGGTTATAATATACTATAAAGTTAATATTAAGTAGGTTTACTTTTAAAATAGACCTTATAATCTTTAATTACTTTTACTATATATTCTCTAGTAACCTTTTCTCTATATTATTATTATAGTTATTTCTAGGCTTTTATAATTCTTTAGTAACTATATATAAAGTAAGTATAAAACTTTATAATTACTTTATTATCTAGTTTATTAAGTAAGTTAGTACTAAATTATCTAGTTATTATTAAGAGTTTAGTTATTAGTATTAAGTCTCCTTTATTATCTTTCTTAAAAATTACTTAGGTTTCTTTAAGTACTAAGATATTATAGCTTAGTTTTTAGCTAAGAGTATTAGTTTTATTATTATTTAATCCTTTTTAGTATATAATTTAGAAGTTAAATCTAAATAGGAATTCTAACTATTATATTTATTACTTTTCTAATACTTTTAAAGTTATAAAGTATATAAAATTCTTATAGTTTAAGTATATAAGTACTTTATAGATAGTTTCTAAAAGCTTAAATCTCTATTCTTTAAAAGCTTTAATAATTACTATAAGTTCTTTATTATAAATCTTATAATTAAGTTTCAGTTCTTTAAGTTTCTTAAAAAAGAAAGTATAAAGATATAGATATCTTTTTTAGTCTTATTATAATAATTATACTTTAATTATATAGTTAGATATATTAAGTTCTACTTTAAATTATTTTATAAGGTTTAAAATAATAAAAATTAGTTTATTAGTAATAAAGTTCTTAACTTTTTAGAAAACTATTTATTATAGTTCTTCTTATTAGAATAATTTATTTTTATAGCTAAAATCTATAAAAGCTATATTAATTTCTCTATAATTCTTAATAAACTTTTAATAGAAATTAATAAACTTTAGGAATCTTTAGACTTCTTTAAAGTTTATTAAGGTTAGCTATTCGTAGATAGCTTTAATTTTATTTTTAGATATATTGATTTCTTTTAAAGTAATAATAAATTTAAAGTATTTTACTTATTATATATAAACTTTATTTTTCTTAGGTTTAATTAAGAGTTTTACGTTTTAGAGAGTTTATAAAATATTATATATATCTTCTCTATATTACTTAAGTATAGGAGAGAAAATAAAGATATTATCTAAATAAATAACTATATAGATATTAATATATTTATATAAAACTAAATTAATTATATTTTGAAATATTATAAAAGTATTAATAAAACTAAAAGGTATAATAAAGTACTTAAAATAGTTTTTTTATATTTAGAAAGTAGTTTTTTATTCTTCTCTTTACTTTATTCTAATTAAGTTATAAATACTTTTAAAGTTAAAAGCTATAAATTAGTTAGTTTTATAGAGGAGTTATTTTATTTTAGTAATAAGTAGTAGTATATAGTGATTTTTAATTATTATTTTATTAAGTATATAGTAGTTAATATATAGTTATAGTTTTTTATTTCTCTTTAATATAAATAGAATTAAGCTTCTTATTAGTAATATTAAAGGTTTAATATAACCCTTTTTAAGGGTTTTATTAAAATATTTATCTAAAACCTTTATTTCTATTTAGTTAAGTTTATAGATCTTATTAAAGTATAGTTTTTTCTTTTTTTTAAGAGGGATTTTATAGTTAGAATTAATATATTTAAGTAGTTTAGTTTTTAATTTAGCTATAAAACGTTTTTTATAAATTTTATATTCTTTTAAGATAAATAGAAATAGATTATTCTTTTATTTAAGATCTATTATCTTTAATAGTTATAATATAACTTCTTTTACTTTAAAATAATAGAGGTATTATTTTATTATTCTTAATTATATTAATTTATTTAAAGCTTAATTCTAATAAGACTATTTAAAAACTAAATTATTATAGTTTTAATAGAGTTAGCTATTACTTTAATCTATCTATAAATTATTTACTTATAACTAAAGTAATTTTAGTATTATATTATATATTCCTATATTAGTAATATTAAATTAGATTCTTTTTTTAATCTAAATAGTTTATTTTAAAAAGTATAGTTTTATTATAAATAGTAACTCTTTTATACTTAAATTCTTCTCTTTTTACTATATATAGAAAGTATAGTTACTCTTTTTTTCTCTATTATACTTCTAGTTTATTAATAACTTAAGAAGTAATAAAGTTTACTTTAGTTTTACTATTAATTAGTATAAGTATTATTTATTTATTAATAATAACTTTAAGTTCTATATTATTCTTATATCTTTATAATATCTAATAAATAGATCTTATTTTACTTACTTATTATAATCTATTATTAATAAGTAAGTTTAGCTTTTTAACTACTTTAGTTATTTAAAATAAGTAATTTACTTTTCTTTTTTATTATACTTTTAAGAAGCTATTTTTATAGATTCTAATTTATAAAAGTTTAGGTTTATTCTTTATAATTCTTTAAGTATATACCTTTTTTTAATAGTAAACTTAGTATTTATCTTATTAATATTTATCTTACTTTATATTATTATTATATTAGTATTTTATAGGAAACTAAAAGTTAGGTCTAAAAACTATAAAGTTATTTCTAAACTATACTATAATTTATTTAATTATAGTAAGTATTAGATATATTCTGTAGATAGGTTTATTATTATATCTTTAGGGGTAGAATTAGTAATTATATTTTTCTCTTATATATTCTTTATATTTATTATAGAAGTATTAAAACTAAAAAAAAGTTTAATAAAGTTAGTAGTTACTTCTTAATATAAAATAGTTTTCTATATATAGCTAAGAAATATAGTTTTAGTCTTATTAACTTACTAAAGTATTATAAAAATAGTATTACTATAAATCTTAAAGTATATTAATTTCTTACTACTTTAGGAGTTATTTAATTCTATTTTCTTAGTTATTAAGTTCCTTTTTAAAACTAAAGTTATCTATATTAAAGGTAAACTTATAAGTAATTTCTATTTAAATATATTAGTAAGTAATATTATAAAGTTTATCTAAGTTATAAAATAAACTTTTACTTTCTCTAAAAGTTTAGTTAAGTTTGTAGTTATAATACAGCCCCCCTATAAAAAGACTATAGCAAAATTCACTCTATATATAGGTATAATTCTAGAAACACTATATAAGTATTTTAACTTATACCCTCTACTAATTAAGGAAAATAGTATAGAAACTCTATATGTTCCTACTAATAAGTAAACCTTCTAAATATTATAAAGTTAAATATACGTCTTAGCTAAATAAACTAATAGAATAGTAATAGCGCTAGCTATATAGCATAAGGCTAGCAGCGCTATATATAGTAAGGCTAATTATATTAAAGCTAAATAGGTTACTAAGGCTTTTATAGCTTAATAATGCTACTATATAAGAGATAACTCCTTAACTAAAGAGGTTATTAGAAGAGGTTCTTATAGCTAGAAGTATAAAAACTATATAAGGCTTTATACCTATCCCTCTTCTTCTTCCTCTTCCTTATTAACCTATAATAAATCCTAAAGCTTTATAATATCTATACTATATAAGGAATATAAGAATACTAACTTTATATAAAGTATACCTTTTTTTAAGAATATAGCTAGAGATATTACTATATAGAATAATATCTATATATTAAATAAAACCTTTAAGTTTAGTATATACTTTATTCTTAATTAGAAACGCTTTATTAGGGTTATATTAGATAGAGCTTTTAGTAATACCTATCTAAGGGACTTTATCTACTAAGTAATTATAGCGATAATAAAACTTAATAACTTTAGCGTAGAGGCTATATATATCTCTAGTTATCTTAAGGAGTAGCTTTTCTTTGCATAAACCCTCTATACTACTAAGGTAGATATAGCTTAAGCCTTAGCATAAGCTTAATAGGGGAATATTAGTAAGTACGCCTTACGCTAACTAATAGAGAGAGCGTTGCTAACGACAGCATAGCTACTATAAAGGCGTTAGCTAGCCTAATTAAATAAGAAGATTAGCAGATAGTGAAGTAGTAATAGAGATAGTATTTAATAGCAGCATAGGTAATACGTAAAAGAGAGGATAGGTTAATAGTTTAGTAGTTAGTAATTAAGTAATTAAGTAATTATAAACTATATTATTACTAAAGTAAAGTTAAAGATTATAAAGTTATTAACGTGTATATATAAGTGCAGCTGAGGTTAAGAGAGGTAGTTAGAGACTTAAGAGGTTATTAGGGATTATATAACTAAAGGCTATATATATTATTAGGAGGCGTAGAGTTAGGAGGTCTATCGCTCTAAGTAGGTAAAACTCATAGTGAACAGCTAGAGGCCTTAAAAGTTTAGTTACTAGTTATATTTAAGAGTTATTATTTTATTAGAGGATTATACTAATATTTTAGTTTTTCTTTAAATTCTTCTTTAACGTATTTATTAAGTTCTTAATTAATTTATTTAATCTTAGTAGGATTTCTATATATATATTTATATTATTCTATATATAAGAGTATAACTTTTAGTTATTATTCTTATAAGGGATTATAAAGTTCTTCTTAGATTTATTCTAAGTATAAGCTTTTAGTTTTTTAGAAGTATATAAACTTTTATTTATTATTATCCTCTAGTTCTTAGTTTTATATAGTAGAGGAAGTACTAATAGGTTTAAACTACTAAATCTATAATATCTTATTAAGTTATTTAGTTAGTTTTCTTATAATTTTATTATTACTAATATATATTATTACTAAGGTTTTAAAATAAGTATTTAAAATAGTTATATTATAATTAGATTATTTAGGATTATTATCCTTTAAGTAGTATCCTAATATTTCTTTATCTTTAAAGTAAATTTAGTAATTATTATTATAATATTTAGTCTAAAAGTAAGATATATATAGAACTTTTATAATTATATTAACTTATTAAAGTTACTCTACTACTAGCTTCTAAAGGAGCTTCTTAGGTTATTTATAATCCTTAGCGATATAACTTTACTTATTATAGTTATAATACTTAAGGTTCTAAAGCTTCTTATTATTAAGTTTAGTTATTATATTAAGATCTATAGGTTTACTATATTATCTATAAGTAGTACTTTATTATATATTACTCTAGTTATTATAAAGTTTATTATTATTCTACTAGTAGTTAAACTTCTACTAAGGCTACTATTAATACTTATATCTAAAGTTTAATCCTTATTACTTTTCGCCTTTTTCTTTATAACGTTTAAAAAGTTAATTATTAATTTTAATAGTAAGGTTAATATATTATAAGAAGTCTTTAGGTTAGTTAATCTTAATAATCTTATTTTTAACTTTATCCTTAAGTCCTTAATAGAATATAAAGATCTTAGTTTCTTTAATAAAGTTAAGTTAGACGCTAAGTTACTAGAATATTATAGTATACTTTTTAGTAAACTTAGTTTATTATAGTTATACTAGTTCCCTTTCTACTTATTATTTCTTATTAAGGTCTTAAAAAAAAGAGTATAAAGTATTTTTAAATCTTTAGAAGTTACTATAGATATTATAGGTCTTAGTAGAGCACTTATCTAATATTTTATACTTAAGGAATTCTTCTTAAATAAGTTTAAACTACTTAAAAGCCTTTCTATAAAAGTAAATAACTATATAAATTACTTTCTTAGTTTAGGTAATAAAGTCTCTATAGTAGAAGTTTTAGTAGTTTTTAACTTAGATTAAGAATAACTTAAGTTATCTAAAAGTGCTATTATAAGTAATAAGGGCGTTAAGTTCAAGCTTTTATTATCCTCTAATAAGGGTAGTAAGGCCTCTAGCTGTTTACTATAATTTTTACCTACTTAGAGCGATAAACCTCCTAACTCTACGCCTCCTAATAATATATATAGCCTTTAGTTATATAATTATAACTCTCCTAACCTTAGCTATACTTATATATATATATCACACTAGATAACTTCACTATCTTTAACTTCACTTTAGTAATAATATAGTTTATAATTACTTAATTACTTAATTACTAACTACTAAACTATTAACTTATCCTCTCTCTTATATATTACTTATACTACTATTAAATACTATCTCTATTACTACTTTACTATCTACTATAGTAGTTTCTTTAGAATTATACTATTATTAGTAATACTCTCTCTATATAATTAATATAAGGCGTACTTACTAATCCCTACTAAGCTTATACTTAGGCTTAAGCTATATCTACTTTAGTATTATAGAGGGTTTACGTAAAGAAAGGCTACTCCTTAAAATAGCTAGAAATATATATAGCCTCTACTTTAAAGTTATTAAAGGTATTTATTACTTTAATTATAGTATAGAGAGGGTCCTTTTTAGAAGTATTCTTAAAGGCTTTATTAATATTATTATAATAAAACGTTCTTAATTAGAGTTAGAGTACTTACTAAAGTTAAGAGCTTTATTTAGTATATAGATATTATTCTATATAGCGATATCTTTAGCTATCTTCTTAAAGAAGAGTATACTTAGCGTAAGGTTAATATTCTTATATTCCTTATATAGTATAGATATTATAAAGGATTTATTATAGGTTATAGAGGAAGAAGGAAGGGTATAAGGCCTTACGCGTAGTAAAGCTTTTTATACTTCTAGCTATAAGAACTTCTTATAACGACCTCTTTAGTTAAGGAGTTATCTCTATTTAGTAGCATTACTATAAGAGCTTTAATAACCTATTCAACCTTAATATAATTAGCCCTACTATATATAGCGCCACTAGCCTTACGCTATATAGCTAGCGCTATTACTATTCTACTAGTCTAGTTAGCTAAGGTATATATTTAACTTTATGATATTTAGAGGGTTTACTTATTAGTAGGAACGTATAAAGTTTCTATACTATTTTCCTTAATTAGTAGAGGGTATAGGTTAAAGTACTTATATAGTATTTCTAGAATTATGCCTACGTATAAGGTGAATTTTGCTATAGTCTTTTTATAGGGGGGCTGCGTTATAACTATAAACTTAATAGGGGTAGTAATAATATTAGTAGTAGCTTAGAGGGTATTAAGTTCTTCTTAAAGTTTTTAAACCTTTTTAAGGTTAATATCTCTCTTAATATCTTTCTTAAGTTTCTTATATACTTATTTAGTATTTTAGAGTTATTTATTAAAGTTATTTATAGTTTACTTATTTTTATTAATAAAGGTTAATATCTCTTTAGATTTAGTATTTTATTTCTAGATAATATATTAGAGCTTTTTATAACCTTCCTTAGTAAAAAAGCTTTCTCTATTAGAATTATACTTAAGGTTTAGTATATTATAATCTTTAATACTAATAAGTTCTTATATTAAACTCTAAAGCTAGTTATATAAAGAAAATAATAATCTTAAAGTAGGGGATTTAGCTAAAACGTAAGAAGATATACTTATCGTTTTACTATTAGTAGGTATTAATAGTTAACTTACTAAATAGAAGTAATTAAAGTATTATAGTTAGCTATCTAATAGTAAGGTCTACTAATAGAAACTAAAGATTAATATATTATAATAGTATACTATAGTTATAATTTAAGTTATAGGTTATAAGTTATTATAGATTAAGTCTTTTAGAAACTAGTAATTAGTCTTAAGCTTAATAAGTAATTTATAGTAAAAGTAAGCTAAGAGTATTTATAAAGATAAATACTAAATTAATTACTAAAGAGCTATAAAAGTCTAACTATAAGCTAAGCTTAAGGTTATACTATATATTAGTCTTAAATAGTTCCTTTATCTTATTACTAATTACTAGTTAAGTACTAATAAACGCTTAGTAAACATTAATAAGCGCTTAGTAGCTCCTACTAAACGCTTAATACTCTATACTATTATTATAACCTATAAATAAGGATAATAGCTAAACAACCTATTTAGGTATTAGATAGTAGGAATAAGATATTTATATTATAGGATTATAGGAATACTAAAGACTTACTTAGTATAGAAGAACTATAGTATAAGTTATATAATAATAAGGAATAAGTATAGATAAGGGATCTATAATAAGCACTTAGTAGATACTAGAATAAGTATTTATCCTATTTTAGAATAAGTATTTATAGTAATAAGGGGAATAACGTTTATAGATAGTAGAACTATCTATATAGGAGGACTTATATATAGTATAACCTTAAGCTTAGCTTATAGTTAAACTTCTATAGCTCTTTAGTAATTAACTTTATAATATTTATCCCTTATAGATACTCTTAGCTTACTTTTACTATAAATTACTTATTAAGCTTAAAACTAATTACTTTAGCTTCTAAAAACCTAATCTACTATTAGCCTATAACCTATAACTATAACTTTAGTATACTATTACTATATATTAATCCCTAACTTCTATTAGTAGACCTTACTATTAGATAGCTAACTATAATACTTTAATTACTCCTATTTAATAAGTCAACTATTAATACTTACTAATAGTAAAACGATAAGTATATCTTCTTATATCTTAGCTAAATCCTCTATTTTAAGATCTTTATCTTCCTTATATAACTAGCTTTAAAGCTTAGTATAGGAACTTACTAGTGTTAAAAACTATAATATACTAAACCTTAAGTATAACTCTAATAGAAAAAGTTCCTTTACTAAAGAAGGATATAGAAAACTCTAATATATTATCTAGAAATAAGATATTAAATCTAAGGAGATATAACCTTTTATTAATAAAAGTAAGTAAACTATAAATAGCTTTAATAAATAACTTTAGAACGTTAGATAAACCTATAAGAAACTAGAAAGAGATATTAGAGGAGATATTAACTTTAAGAAAGTCTAAGAACTTTAAGAAGAACTTAATACTTTTTAAGCTATTACTAATATTATTACTACCCTTATTAAAAGATAATAAAAGCTTAAACTTAGTACTTTTATTATTTATAATAATACTTCTAGATAACTTAAGTTATTTCTAATCTAAGTTAAGAACTACTAAAACTTTTATTATAGAGATTTTACTAGTTAAACTAAGAAAGTAGTTTATATAGTTACTTATTTTTATAGAAGAGCTTTTAAATAATTTAAACTTATTTAAGAAGAATTCCTTAAGTATAAAATACTAAATAAGTACTTTACTAAGACTTGTAATATCTATAGTAGTTTCTAAAGATTTAAAAACACCTTATACTCTCTCTTTTAGGACCTTAACGAAAAATAATAAGCTAAATATAAACTAGCTTAGCTTAGATAGACTAAGTCTACTAAAGAATATACTACTATATTTAGATAACTTAATATCTAATTTAACTTTAATAAAGAAACTAAGATCTTTATATTCTACTAAAGACTTAAAGATAAAGTTAAAGATAAGATTATTAAGATTAACTACTTTAAAGACTTCTTTTAGTATACTAACCTTACTATTAAGATTAATAATTAACTTTTAAAACGTTATAAAGAAAAAAGTAAAAAATAATAAAGACTAAACTTTAGACGTAAATACTAATAGTAACCTTAATAAAAGTTTAACTACTAGTAGAACAATAATAAACTTTATAATAACTAGAGTAATATATAATAAAGTACTACTTATAGCCTCTAGCCGTTCACTATAATTTTTACCTACTTAGAGCGACAAACCTCCTAACTCCACGCCTCCTAACAATACACATAGCCTTCAGTCACATAATCGTAATCTCCAACCACCTCTCCCAACCTTAGCCGCACTTACATATACACCACTAGACAACTTCACAATCTTTAACTTCACTTCAGCAACAATATAGTTTATAATTACTCAATTACTCAATTACTATAGACTACTAAACTATCAACCTATCCTCTCTCTCGCGCATCACCCACGCCGCCATCAAACACTATCTCCATCACTACTTCGCCATCCGCTATTAAGTCGTCACTATCGTTATCTTCTTATTCGATCAGGTCAGCTGACGCCTTTAGTATGTCTTACGTCGTCCACAAGCAAAGTAGTACGCTAAGCTGACAAGCCTAGCAGCAGCTATACTATCATCAGCAACGCTCTCTCTATTCAGCGCAAGGCGCACTCACTAATATTCATATATAATTTCCCTAAGGAGTATTCAACATCAGCTCACTACTCAAAAGCCCTACTGGGCTTATGCCTAGGCCTAAGCTACATCTGCCTTAGCATTACAGAGGGTTTACGCGAAGAAGGGCCACTCCTTAAGATAGCTAGAAACGTACGCAGCCTCTACCCTAAGGCTGTTAGGGGTATTTATTACCTCAATCGTAGCGTAGAGAAGGTCCCTTTTAGAAGTATTCTTAAGGGCTCTATCTAACGTTACTATAATAAAACACTCCTAATTAAAATTAGAGTACTCACTAAAGTTAAGGGCTTTATTTAGCGTATAGATATTATTCTATATAGCAATATCTTTAGCTATCTTCTTAAAGAAGGGTATACCTAGCGTAAAGTTAATATTCTTATATTCCTTATATAGTGTAGATATTATGAAGATACTTTAAGATTTATTATAGGTTATAAAGATAGGTTATTAATATAAGTTTAAGGGTGAGGAGGAGGAAGAGGGAAGGGTATAAGGCCTTACGCGCAGTAGTAGAGCTTTTTATACTTCTAGCTATAAGAACCTCTTATAACAACCTCTTTAGTTAAGAAGTTATCTCTATTTAGTAGCATTACTAGGCTATAAGAGCTTTAGTAACCTATTTAGCCCTAATATAATCAGCCCTACTATATATAGCGCCGCTAGCCCTATGCTGCGTAGCTAGCGCTATTGCTATTCTACTAGTCTATTTAGCTAGAATGCATATTTAACTTTATAATGTTCAGAGGGTTTGCCTACTAGCAGGAACATATAGGGTTTCTATACTATTTTCCTTAATTAGTAGAGGGCATAAGTTAAAGTGCCTATATAGTGTTTCTAGAATTATGCCTACATATAGGGTGAATTTTGCTATAGTCTTTTTGCAGGGGGGCTACGTCATAACTACAAACTCAACTACAAACTCAAAGTACTACTTATAAGTAATATAGTAGACCTATAGATCTTAGTATAATAACTAAGCTTAATAATAAGAAACCTTAGAACCTTAAGTATTATAATTATAATAAATAAAGATATATTATTAAGGACTATAAGTAGCTTAAGAAGCTTCCCTAGAAACTAATAGCTAAGTAACTTTAATAAGTTAATATAATTATAAAAATACTATATATATTATAATCTTAGACTAAATACTATAATAATAACTATTAAATCTACTTTAAAAATAAAGAAATATTAGGATATTATCTAAAGAGTAATAATTTAAAATAAACTAGATATAATATAACTATCTTAAACTTTTATTTTAAGACCTTAGTAATAATATATATTAGTAATAGTAAGATTATAAGAAAACTAGCTAAATAGTTTAATAAAATACTATAGATTTAATAATTTAAACTTATTAGTACTTCCTCTATTATATAAAACTAAAACCTAGAGAATAATAATAAATAAAAACTTATATACTTCTAAAAAGTTAAAAGCTTATATCTAGAATAAATTTAAAAAGAACTTTATAATCCCCTATAAGAATAATAACTAAAAGCTATACTTTTATATATAGAATAACGTAAAAATATATATAGAAATCCTACTAAGATTAAATAAATTAATTAGGAACTTAATAAATAAGTTAAAGAAGAATCTAAAGAAGAACTAAAATATTAATATAATCTCTTAATAGAATAATAACTCCTTAGTATAACTAGTAACTAAATATTTAGAGAAAGTAAAAGTTTACTTTATAACTTAGATAAACTTTATAATATTACTTATTAATATATATAAATAGAGATTATTTATAGGTTTATTCTTAATATAAATAACTTTAGTTTTAAAGAGGAACTTAATAATAAAGGAAATAGAATTAAGTAATTCCTAAAGTATTAAGAAATTAATATACTTTAAGATAAGTAATAACGCTATTTCTATAGTACTTTAGTAAACTAATAAAATAGAAATTATACTTCTTAGCTATATATAGAAGACTACTTAGCTCTAAAAAGTAACTACTAACTTTATTAAACCTTCTTCTAGTCTTAATACTTCTATAATAAGTATAAAAAATATATAAGAGAAAAATATAATTACTAATTCTACTCTTCAAAATATAATAATAAGCTTATTTATAAGATTTACGTAATATCTACTATAATTAAATAGACTATAATACTATTTAAAGATAACTTTATAGTCTTTAGACCTAGCTTTTAGTTTCCTATAAAATATTAATATAATAATAATATAAAGTAGGATAAATATTAGTAAAATAAATATTAAGTTTACTATTAAGAAAAGGTATATACTTAGAGAATTATAAAAAATAGACCTAAACCTCTATAAGTTAGAATTTATAAAAATAACTTCTTAAAAGTATAATAAGAAAGAAAGTAAATTACCTACTTTAGATAACTAAAGTAGCTAAAAAACTAAACTTACTTACTAATAATAGATTATAATAAGTAACTAAAAAAAGATCTATTTACTAGATATTATAAAGATATAAAAATAATATAAAACTTAAAGTTACTATTAATAAATAAATAATACTTATACTAATTAATAGTAAAGCTAAAGTAAATTTTATTACCCCTTAAGCTATTAATAAGCTAGAAGTATAATAGAGAAGAAAAGAATAACTGTACTTTCTATATATAGTAGAAGGAGAAGAATTTAAGTATTATAACGGGGCAAGAGAGAAAACTCATCAGTCGTACTAGGCACTCTACTCTAGGTGAAAAAACCTCCTGAAAATGCCTAAATACTTATACATCAATTTTCTAAATAACTATGAGAGATATAAAAGTAAATATATAAATATAAGCCTAACTAACTTATACTTTATCTATATTTTGTACTCTTTTCATATCTTAGGTTATATAGTCTTATAGGAGAAAATAAGCTACTAAGAAGAAGTTTAGTAGTATTATCTTTATAATATTCTACCTTATCTCCGCTTTAAATAATTAGAGAAGTATAGTAGGGATTAAGAAAGAGGATAAAAGTAGAGCTAACTAGAGCTAGAGGAGCTTAAAAATACCTTTCTTTATTTAATTTTGAAAAAGTAAAGATTAATAAATTTTTTCTATAAGTTAAGCTAAAAAGTCTTAAAAGCTCTTCTAGAGGGTTAGTTACTAAAGTTATTAAGAAAAAAATAGAAAAAGTATAAAAATAAGTATATTTCTTACTTATCTACTTAGTCTTTTTTATTATAAGCTAACTAGACCTCTATCTACTTATATAAGCTATTTCCTTCTATAATAACGCTTAATACTTATAAAACTACTTATCTAACCTTTTACTTTTAAGTTAAAATTACTAAAAATTCTAAGTTCTCTACTTCTTTTTATATATCCCTTAAGTCTTTTATATACTAAAGAAAGGAAGACTTAACTAGCTTTACTTTATATATATAAAGTTATACCTAGCTTTTAGGGCTCTTAAGCTATTAACTACGCTTTAAGCTAAGTTTTCAGCTATCTCTTACTTTATATAGGTAATATCTTTATCTTCTTCTTATAGCTCTTTAGTATATTATATATTAAGTAGTAGGTATCCTTTTAGTATAATTAGGGGTAAGTAAAGGTCTTAAAGCTTTATTTTCTAAGTAATATCTTTAATTAAGTTATTTTATATTAAAAGGAAGTTATCTAAAGTATAGTTACTTAGTCTAGTAATATTTTTAAGTAAGTTAAGCTTTAGCTCTTATTTCTTAACCTTTACTTAGTATATACCTCTTTAAAGATTTTCTATCTTAACCTATTAATTCTACTCCTTTCTAGTACTTTTAATAAGGTAGTCTCTCCTTCTAATATTATCTTAATAAGTTAAAAGGTTTAAGTCTCTATCTCTAATAAAGTTATCTAAGTTATAAGTATTTAAGGGGGTAATTAGGTTTTCTTTAGTAATCTAGATTAAATCTTAAGTAACTAAAGACTAATTAGGATAAGCTAGGCGTAGTCTTTTAACCCTTTCCTTAGCTTAGTTTATATTAGTAGATCTTTAACTTCTATTATTTCTAGCTATAGTATCTATAATACTTACTTACTTATTAAAAGTCTAGTTAGGTTTAGCTTAAAGCCTCTTAATATTATTACTTCTTTATAGTCTAAATTTATTAATAATAAGCTAAACCTAGTAGTTAAGAAGGAGTTTATAGTAGTTATCTCTTATAATCTGCTTTTTAGCTATATATTATAACTAAGTCGTCTCTAAGCTATAGCTTTCTTTATAAAGTATATAATAAGCAAAATTAGCATTATAGAGGCTATACTTCTAAAGGTTATTTAATAATTTAAGTTAGAAGTTTAGGATAATAAAAGTAGTATAATTAATAAGGTCTTATATTTCTACTAATACTTTATAGATTTTATACTAGTTTCTAATAAGTTTCACTATATCTTAGAAAATAGCTTAAGAATAGCTTAAGATATTAAAAGTAGATCTAAGGTCTTAAGTAAGGTCTAAATAGAGATATAAGCTACTTCTTTAGTTAATAATTATAATTAAAGACTAACTACCTACTTTATAAGTCTTAATAAAAATAATAAAGTCTCTCTCCTCTAAGTAGTCTTATTCCTTTCTATAAGCTTTTATTATACTATCTCTAGTTTAAAGAGTAAGTATTATATAGATCTTTATATATCCTTCCTTATTAATATCTCTAATAGTAAGTTTATAAGCTAATTTAATATACTTAGCTTTAAGAGGGTTATATCTCTAAAGGAATCTTAAAAGGTTATAGAGATTAAGAAAGTATCTTTTCTAAGTTTCTTAACTTTACTTATACTACTAGTAATTACTATTAGTTTTTCTAAATCTATTACCTTATCGCTTAATTAGTATTATATTTATAATATCTCTACTTCTATATACCTATCTAGGCGTAAAGTAGTCTCTAGTAACTTTAGGCTTTAGTATATTTAAGGGGTTCTATAGATTAATTAAAGCTTTAATAGGCTTAATTATATTAAATATAATACTAAGGAGATTATTTTTAAGATAAATAGGAAAAATATAGTAGCTTTCTTTAATTATTAAATTAACTATATTAGGAACGTCTAGATCTAAGTAATAATCTAAAGTAGGAAAGTTTCCCCTTTTTAAGGGTTTTAATATATCTCTAACCTATTTAGTCTTTTAATACTTAACTAATTAATCTTTATAAAATAAGTAGATATAAGTTAGAAGGTTCTTATAGAGCTTTTTAATATTATTTATATCTTAGATACTCTTTTAGATCTTATAGATAATAGGAGAGCGAGGGAGGCTTAAAAGAGGAGAAGAAGTAATAGATATTTTAATATTTTTAATTAGCATAGAGGGGAAGTAGATATATAAATAGTTATAAAGTAAGCTAAATAGTCTTATATTATAATCTATTTAGGCTATAGTAATAAAATATCTTAAGAAGAAGGAAAGAGTTAAGAAAGTAAGTTTAAAATAGGTAAAGAGGTATTAATTATAATACTAATAGTTTTTATTAAGAGTTAGTAAAAGTAAGTAAGAAGAGAAAAAGTATAATTTTTAGGGTATATAAGTAATAGTTAGGCTTAGTTAAAGTGTTATAGTTAAATATAAAAGTATTTATTAAAGAAAGGTTATTATTATATATAAATATATAAAGTTATTTAGTAGAAAGTTAATAGTTTAAAGTACCCCCTTTTATAGATATTATTAAGGTGAATTTAGCGTTAGCAGTTAATATTCCTTCTTAAAAGTATAATTTTTAAATAAAGAAGGAGCTAGTTAAGCTTATAAAGTTATTTTCTAAAGGTGAGAATTATATAAGTAATTAAGGTAGTTAATAGGTTTTTAAAAGTGAGATTTATACTTTAAAGGGGTAGTAAGCATAAGGGAAAGAAAGTAATATATATAATTTAGTACTTATTAAGGGGTTAAATATAGTTACTAGGGGCTTAGTTAGGCTTATAATAATATATTTTTAAAAAAAGAGATTAATATAGTTATAAAAGAGTTAAAGTCTTTTAAGATTTATTTATAAAATACTTAAAGCTATAGGCTTCTTTTTATAGATAGTAGCGCTTTAATCTATATATTTACTTTACTCTTACCTCTAATACTTAAATAAATATATTCTTTTTAGATTAGTTAATCTTAGATTTATAGTAAAAGGTTCTTTAAGTTATCTATTTTTATCCTATTAATAGATTAATATAGTAAATAAGCTTTTTAATTATTATAGCTACTATTTTAATATTAACTACCCCTTCTTTTAGATATAAAAAGGTGCGTTTCTTCTACCTAACTAGATCTTTTCTTTTTTTTTTTAATATATTAACTTTTATATTTCCTAGCTTAACTAGCTTTTTATAATAATAGTTAGACCTTCCTAAGTTATATAATATATATATTATAAATATTAAAATTAACCTTAACTACTCTTATACTACTAGCTAGAATACCTTATATAAACCTTTTCCATTTTCCCTTATTCCTACTACTACTATTAATAAACTAGGTAAGGATAGTAAGTTCTACTTATATTAAACTATTATACCTACCTTAGTTATAATAAGTTAATCCTAGCTTAAACTAAGTTAACTACTAACTTATCTATAGGCCTCTTTTTCCCTCTTATAAGCTTTAGTTAAAGGTTTTATTAGCTTAATCTAGTATTAGTTTAAATTTATAAATAAGCTTAATATTAAAGATTACGCTAAAGCTATAGTAAAGTAGTTTTAAGAGTTACTTCTAAAGTTTTCTACTATATATATAGCTCTAACTAAGAAGTAAGAAGTATTTCCTTACTAGCTATTCTTTACGTATAAGGTCTATATTACTAAAAGTTATTCTAATCTTTAGGGATAGTTATATTAGAAGTTAAATAGGTTAGAAGTAGTTAAAGTTCTATTAATCTATATATATAGTACTTATAACCTTTATCTTTATAATAAATACTTTAAATAATAAGCTAAGATAGCTTTTAAAATTACTAAGAGTAGATAGTTAGTTAGGGTAGCTTTATTATTCTAAGAGTATATTTCTTATTAAACTAAGTAGGAGGAGGCTTATTCTAACTATATTTATTATAAGAAAAGCTTATTATACTTATATAGGGCTAACTATAATAAAGAAGAGATAGGATAGGTTAAATATATTAAGAAAAGTAATCTATAAAAGAAGATTTCTAATAGTACGCTTTATATAGATAGTAGGGGTATTAAGTCCTTTTTTAATAGTTAGATAGATTTCTCCTTAAATAAGGCGATTAAAGAGGATTATAGAACGTTTCTTAATTATATAAATAAGTTAAATAAGGAGTTTAAGTTTAATAGAGAGAAAGATACTCTACTTATTAGTATTTTAGTAATAACTTAAGTTATAGTTAGATAGGTAAGTTACTTAAAAGTAAAAAAGGAAGCTTTACGTATATAATAGGAATATAGAGTAGTTTCTAGAAATAGTAGCTTTTAGTAAAGTGTTTAGACTAGCTTAGATTTAAATTTTTTTAAGGGTAGTATTAGTTTCTTTTGAGTTTTTTAGCATTTTTCAGTCTTTTAGTGTTTATTAGTTTTTATTATTATATATCCCCCCTTCTTTTATAATAATATATATTAGAAGCAAAAGAAGTAATATAAATATATAGTTAATATAAATTATAATATAAAAGTAACTAAACGTAAGTAAATAAAATAATATTTTATATACTAAAAATAGATAAAAATAAATAACTTTTATAGACTTAGCTATCTTTTAGTTCCTCTATATCCTTATATTAGCTATTAAACTCTTTATTCTTTATAGGGATACCTACTACTATCTTATTTTTTTTCTACTAAGTATTAACTTTAGCTTATAGTGTTTTATTTTATTCTTATAATTACTTAATTTACGCTTTTATAGCGTTAAAATTATTAGTCTTTGCTTCTTCTAGTATAAATAACTTATTAAGGTCTAAGATGTTTACTTAGCTAAGTACGTTAGAATTAAGTTAGTTTATAGTAAGAAAGACCTTATTAAAAGCTTATTTAAGGTCTAATTAGACTTCTATTTTAAAGATATTATCTAGATAGCTATCCTCATTTACTATAAATTTCTTTAAGCAATTGCTAGCTACTATTTACTTAATTAGGATTCTAGTAAGGGTTTTAAATAGATAGGATAAAGTTTAAGAGGATATTTATTAAATATAAAAGAGGCCTAACTAGTATACGCTAAGCTTATTAGAAGAGCTTTTATTAATAGATAGCTTTATATTATAGATAAAAATAATATCTCTAACTTATAGCTCCTTATACTATATTCTATACTTATTTCTTTAGTTATAGTTCTTAGCGACTTAATAACGCTATTTTACAATATATTTAAGAGCTATCTATTAGTTAAAATTAAGTTACTTAAAGGTTTATCTTAATATATAACATCTTATATAATAATAATAATACTTATAATAATACTTTACTTACTTAAATATTTTATATAAAATAAACCAATAGACTTTAAGGTATAAAACCTTATATAAAAATGCTCTATTTATTATAACCTATAACTATAATATTAATTATGTAATACGTATAGTTACGTAAGCACTTTATG
>JAKMXC010000336.1:0-65039 GCA_025328345.1 Colletotrichum sp. SAR11_59
CCCGTATTTTTTTTAAAAATTTCTTCATTGTGTGGTTATTTTATTTTTGTTTTTTTGTTTTTTTTGTTTTTTTTTTTTTTATAATTTTTTTTTTTTTTTTTTTTTTTTTTTTTTTTTTTTTTTTTTTTTGCGGGAGCGATTCGGCGTGCATGCGATGACAGAGGTCGAAACCCAGCTGACCGCGCGGCGGGTGGTCAGAACAAACGCAGCCAAGCCGGCATGGCATCCTCATATTGAAGTTATTCTCTCTATAAGTGAGGAATCTCAAATCCGATGAGAGAGAGAGAGAGAGTCAGCCGGAGTCGCCTCCCGCAACCTTCTGCAAGGCGTTACCCGGTGCAGCATCGCGCATGCGCTCCGCGGCATGAGACTTGAGAGTTTGCATCACCCCCTCCGGATTGGCCCTTTTTACGGGTAAGGCAAGAGAAGCTGCGTGATGATTACGAACGTTCGGCGTCTTGTCATGTGGTGTCTCGTGACGGTGCTTCACGATGTGCGCCGAGCTTAGTCACGGAGCTGGGGGAGGACTAACACGGCGCCGGAGAGGATCCAGAGCTCTCCCCCGACCGGAACATGTCAATTGGACGGCGCACTACGGGGAGTGGCCAACAACCGCGGTGGTCACGAACTCTGACGGAGCTTCCCCAGAGTCTAAACAAGGCACAGCAGCTGGGTATCAGATGCTTGCTTGCCGATGGAGAAGAGGACTCGTGAATGGCTACCATTGTAGTAAACTCTAGCCTCTTCCGCGCTGGACTTTGTGTGTTTTCGGAAGCCCGGGGTCAGGCAACGGGGATTATCGCGGCACGGCAAAGACCTCTCGCTCTGCCGTCATTGACCAGGTGAAGCGAGTGATTATTTCTCCGGAGAACTGCTGAGGCCAGTAAAGCGTCCGCGGCCTATTCGCAGTGTATGTGTGTGTTGCCTCGGCAGATTGTCTGCTTTGGAAATAGCCAACACACTGGAATGCATATCAAGATTAGGCTGCACCCCCCGCGGCTCCGGTGTTGGACGAATGCAACCATTGCCACGAGCACGCCTCCCGCCCACGCCAAAGAAAGGGGGCAAGACCGTCATCGAGATATGTGCATATGCTGCCGCGTCCGAGCGGGCGAGCATTTCGTCCGGTCTTTATGGCTGCGGGCTTTTTGGGTTCGTTTTAGTGAGCACGGCAGCGCAAGGATGACGGGAGCAAAAGAAGAGACGACGATGGACTCGATGGCAGCGGCACGCAGGCACACAGACCGGACTAAGAGCTTAGAGCCCCAAAGACCAGGGCCGAGTGCGGTATGGTCTGCCGCGTGTTTGGCGCCGGCGCCGTCGACCTCAACCCCCCCTGGCCGAGGACGCTTAAAAATCAATGGTTCCAACGGGCAAAGGGCAAAGGGGGCGGCGATTGGGGTGGCTTTTTGGCAGCGGAAAGGTACCTTTGTAGGTTTGGCGGGTGATATTGAGGTGAGGGAGGACGTTGAGGGTGTAACCTGATGCGGCGCCTCAAACTTGGAACGGGCGGGGGCCTGCTAGAACACGGGGAGGCGGCGCGCGCATCTCAAGCCAAGTTTCGATGGTCGGTCGCAACCAAGATGCCAAACTGGCAGCGATGCTAGGCTGCTATCGGCGCGCGCGAATGGTTTAGGTAGGGGGGACTGCACCAGCGCAGTTGATGTTGGTGTGAGTGAGTGTGAGTGGGACGTGTGGAAAGGAACGAGAAACAGTTGCTTGACCAGAACGAGGGATGAGACTGCAGAGGATTCAGGTCCGGGGCCTCGCCTTTGACGGGCTCGAGACGGCCGGGGCGGGTCGGTGGTTCATTGAGTGAAGCCGAGAGAACCGGTAGAAATGGACTTTGATGGAACGGAAATGACTCGACGTGCCAGAGAAGGAGCGGTGTTTTAGTGACGATTCCCGCCCGGGGCAACGAGAGGAATGATCGTGAATGTGCCCCGTTGCCAGCAGCCTGTCTCTGGAGAGACCCGGGCGCCAGGTCAATCCGACGGCCAAAGAGAGAGGGTGGAAGGGCAATAAGCAGTAAAAGTATCAGATAGTAGGGTCATCGTGCGATTTGGCTGCTTTCGCTGACCGAGACGACCGGCGGTCCCGGCCATGGCTCGTATTGACGCCGCGAACAATGGGAGGAAGAAGCGCTCGAGGGAACCCCTCGTACAACTCTGTCATAAGGCAAAGTCCGGATGGAGCCAAGAAACTGCGTTTGACTGGATTAGCAGCGGGAAGGACGCAGGGGATAGTCATGAACTGCAATTATTCCAATAAAGCGAAGGAGCACCACCACCCATGCCAATGGATGCCCTTCATAAGCTGAACAACACGACAACCCGGGCGGCGGGGAGTCGGGACAGAGAACGGGCAATTACAATAGGTCACTGCTGGGTGCGTTTGAGAGTAGGCGGAATACCAAACAAAACGTGGACGCCCTGCACACAGCAGGAACAAGCAAAACGAAGGCAATAAAGAAGTTGGGTTGGGGGGTGAGTGGTGGATGCATCACGACTCAGACACGTCTTGGACACAATCAGCAGAGTGGGCAGAATTGAAATAAGCAAAGAGATGAAAGGGGCAGATTTCAGAGGTGAAGAGCCAGCCGCCAACAACATGATTGCTGCCGCCGCCGCCTTGGAATTTTCGATATGTGTCTGTCATTGCGGTGGCATCTGTCGGAGTTGTAGGATTGCCGCATTCTGGATGATGTGACGATGGAGGAATAGTACGGAGTGCGAAGTAAAGGTTGGGTGAGGTGGTAGGCGTCGTGCCGTTCGTTGCAACGCCTCTAGTGTAGCGCTGGCAACTGGATGTGCTGGATTGCACGCTGAGAGGCTGCGGCGGAATTCTTCCAAAATTGGGAGGGGGTGGCCCCCCTGGTTGCCTGTGCAGCGAGATCACCGCTGTGGGGTCGAACTCTGTCGTGTTTTTCAGCGCTTCACTTTTTTTCAGCGGTTCCATTGGGGAAGATTTGGAGCAGCGAACGAAGGATTTGGAGAGTCTTGGGGACGGTCTCGCTTGTTACCGCCGCGCAGCTAAGGTTCGCGGCTGGGCTACGGCAAGGAATGCGGGCATCATGCCTGGTGAATAAACATCGGCCAGGTACACAGATACACGTACCCGACCTCGACTTTCTCAGATCCGCCTATCAGGCTCGCTCAGCTGTCATGGTGGCATGGTCTGTGCATGTCCGCTTGGCGATGGGGGAGTGACGACATTCGACATGGTGTCAGGGGAACAGGGGGGTAAAGAGGCAGGATGCTGCAGCAGGGGGTACTGTGCCAATCAATGGTGGTCTTCTCGCGCCGCCGCCGCCGGTCTCGCGCAGTGACAGCCCTGAACAATGACAGTGCCGTGCTCTCTGTGCTCTCTCGTCAGATCATACCTAGTGGCCGATGGATGGTATGGTGTCATGAAGTGTGTGCGTGTCTGTAAGGGAAAGGGGGAAACGGACAATAAGGTAGCGGGAATAGGGAGTGAGGTAAGGTAGGTAATAAAGGCGGCTCAATCGACAGAGGTGAAGGAAGAGACGGCGTCTGTCTATCCACTCATGGCTCGCCATTTCAGCGACAGCCAGCGCCAGCGCACTCGGACCTGTCTTCTCGGACCGTCCGCACTCTGCGTTTTATTTCGATGTTCATCGAGACCCTGCACGCCTGACAAGTGCTAAACCGCTTCAGGGCAGCTCGGGATGGATGCGCCGGCCGCGCGGGCGGACTCTTGAGTGGCTGCGCCCGGGATGTCGTGTCGACGTTGGCCGCCCATCTATCTGGCGTCGCCGCGTATTGCTCAATTCCCTGCCCATGGGCCGTAGGGCAGTGAGATGAAGAAAGGGAGTCCAGGTTGCCCGGGCATGGGGATTTGGAGAAGGTGATATGGATAAGGCCAGATAAGGTATGCCGAGTCTTATGTGCGGTTTTATGAACAGAAAAAAAAAGATTTCAGAGAAGTGGGCAGAAAAAAGTCATCGCAAAGAGGCAGGGGACGAGGACGAGGACCAAAAGCTCCCGATAGCAAGGCTCCTGCTCAATGGACGTGGAACCCGATTGGGTGGTGGATGCAACGGTGAACAGCGACAGCAGCATCAAACGCTGTGGTAGGACTGGTTTGGGTTGGCTTGGTTCAATGGTGTTTCTTCTTGACGCCTGCTGTGCCATGTCTCGAGAGAGGTCCTGGAGTGGTTATCGTGGCCGCCACCGCCAGTCTTCTGTCGGCTTTTGACGAGTGAGAGTGCATAGTCATCGTGGCTGCATAGCACAATACAACACAACACAACACAACACAACACAACACAGCAACATAGCACAATGCCGCCGAGATGCCTCAGTGTTGGATTGGATTCTGAAGACATGAGACCCATAGAATTGCCCGAACCCGAAGGCAGACGCAGAGAGCTGGGCAGGCGCCAATCCCTCGAGCAATTGGCCAACGCCTTGAGGACTCAGGTCAGGAAAGAAAGGCCAATGGTGGTCGGGTCGTGTTCCTCTCTCAGTCCTGGTCCTGGTCTTTGGTCTTGGCTTGTTCGTGACCCTGGCCCTGGTCCTTCCTGGTCCTGGACAGTCTTGGAAGCACCCCGGTCACGTTAAACCCACTCTTTTCTGCAAGCTCCAACCACCCAATGGCAGCGCCCGTGGTGACTGTGACTGCCCCATTATTCTCCCGGGCGTCCATCCACTGCTTCCACGTCCTTGCCGTTTTGCGCTTGCTTCCCAGTCCACGTCCCAATCTCCAGTCGCGGTGAATCAGTGAGGTGTTCGGTCGTTTCCTTTCCCATGCTGCTAGCGTCGACTTTCGCACCAGCCGTCATTTCCATCCACAGCATCCGTCTGTCTGTCTGCCCTGCTTCTGCTTGCCTGCCTTGCTTAGCTGCTAACCTGGAATCGAATCGTCGACTGAGGTGAGGTGCAGCTGCGACCCGGCTTCTGCCTTTTTACCTGTAACTTCCCTCCGCTGCTCCACCTCTGCTGCTCTGCTCTGCTCTGCTCTTTCGATTCTGGGAACGTTTTCTTTCTCTCGCCTCTCGTTCCCTTCTCCCCTGCCTTCTTCCGCATTTCAGCCAAGCTCCATTCGTTTCTTCGGCTTTTTTCTTCCATTCCTGCCCCCCGAGCACCTCTAAATTTTTACCTTTCCACCTTGGCTAGTCTGCCCAGCACCCCCCGGTCACCGTAGAGGGAAAAAACACAGAGAACACAGAGAGAGGAAGGAGGGAAATACCCAACACCACCACACAATCGCTTTGCTGCAGCACCCAGCATTCGTCTCTCGCTTCCCTGTCCTTGCCTGCTTGCTTGCTTGCTTGCTTGCTCGGGGTCTCACTCTGCTGCTGCTGCTTCTACAATCTACATTGCCTACAGCCGCTGCCGGCGCCGCTCTTCTGTTACCTTTCCTGTGGCTGCAGTCTGCAGATACTATCCGCAGTAGCTAGGTAGATACCAGATACCTTCCAGGTTACTCCACGGATACCGGATCTCAATTGCGTTGCTGCTGCTGCTGCTGCTCGGCACCAACCACTTCGCTCGCTTGCCTTCCTTGCCTGCCTCTTTCGCTTCCCTCCTCTTGGCTCCTGCTTCTTTTCTTCCCAGGACTGCCTGACCATCGACACCTCTAACCTTTCTTCACCTCACCTCACTCCTCGCCTCCTCCTCCTCACCACCCAACCGAACCGGCACCTGATCCCAAGGACGCCTGGTAACCCACGACGGCATCATCCTGCTCAGCCTGTCCGACCTTGTGTGCCCTTCCTCCACCCCCAGGCGCCAGGTTACTCCCTCGACGACACGCACACCCGGCACTTTCACCCAAGCAGGAGCGCCATAATATACCTCGACCACGCTTCGTCTGCTTGCGCACCCGGCGGTCTTGCCTTGTCTCAAAGGTCCCCAATTCTTATTCCCAATCCACGCGCTAGCTGTCTCTAGGGGCAATCATCCAGTCGCTTGGTCGGTGCTTGGCTTGCTTCTGCTAGTATCATTCCGCGCCTTCACCTTGATTTCGCCCACTTTCATCATTTCTGCCCTCCGTCCACACTTGGCGCCAACAAATCTTGTACGAACGCCACGGCCCGGTCGACTTCCCTTCCTGCCCTTTTTCCAGAACCCTCCGCTCAACCGGCCACATCCTCGCTCGAGCAGGTACGCACTGGAGGCTCTTCTCGCTTGCTCGTAAAGAAGACCATCTTCCCTTCGACATCCTCGCCAGTTCGACCAGTCGAGACGTCTTCGTTGCCGTCTTCGCCACAGCGTCGACTCCCGTGCGGTTTCCCGACTGCCCTGCGTGGTCGTGTAGGACAAGCAACGGATCACACCTTGGAAGTGGGATTTTAACCTTTCCTCCCGCTGCCCACCGACCGATCCAGACGTCAGATGTCAGCTTTGTGAGGCCTTGACTCCGGGAATTGTGAGTCCTAGATCTCCCCAAGTCATGGGTTCCGAGCCTATGCCGGAACCTAAATCATTCTTTCCCCTCAGTTTCGAACACCGACGCTGACTGCTACTTTCTTTTCAGACCTGCCCATCGCAAAACAGAAAAATGGCATTCACCGATCGATTCACGAGATGCTGGGCTATCTTTACCCTCGTCATTCTATCATGGGCTGCGCTGGCCCACGCCACGCCCGACCCTAGGATGCTCGATTCCAGGATGTTGGAACCAAGACAGCTGAAGCAGACGCTCTGCTCAAGCTCAAATACGGCATCAATGAGCGCAAGTATGTCTACGATTCCCTGAAGGCAAAGCGGCGGTTCAATGGATCGACATCGACGTCGTACTCCCTGCCAGCCGATACGAGCCTTCGTATGAATTACATTTGAAAACCCAATACTAACATGGGGCCACAGATCTCAGTATATGGCAGACTAACGGTCTCTGTTCCGACTTTTGCAGAGGCAAGAACTTTGCCTTCGCCATTGTTCAGTACCAGTCTTGCTGGTGCTCCGACGTCGCCCCGGCCGCGTCCTCCGAAGCCGATGTCGAAGACAAGTGCAACGACATTTGTCCCGGCTACGACACCGAGAAGTGCGGTTCACGACCGAACTGGTACGGGTACATTCAGTTGTCAAAGACCCCTACTAGCACCGCAGGTGGCGATGCCGCCACTACCTCTGCTGCTGCGGCGTCAACAACACAAGTTAGTCTCCCCCATTCCTGATGTTTCGTGAAGAGTATGCATGATTTCTTGTGTGATTTTCTTGGCCGATGAATTTCGTCACCTCACCAACCCATGTGATGCCCTGGCTTAATCGTCTGGAACCAGGCCCCTCCGGCCCCTGTCCCAACAACCGTTCAAGTCACAGTAACTGAGACTGAGACACCTCAGAAAACGACAACCTCCGACCCAACAACGTCGACGACCCCGTCGACCACTTCAGTACGCCTCAGCAACCCCCATCAACACGCCGTAAATCGATTGTCAATTTCGTAGATGGCAACGTGCGTTTCTCGAGAGTTGATGCTGACTTGTGTGCTAGACAACGACGACATCGAGAAAACCGCAGACGTCTGTTCAGACCGTCACCGCCGATGGAACCGTTAGGACTGTTACTGTCACTCCTACGGCTACGGGAACCGATGGCGCGACAGGGGCCTCAGAGCTGTCCCCCTCGAGCTCGGCATCGTCATCGAATGGACTGAGCACCGGTGCAGTTGTTGGAGTGGTAGTGGGAGTTATTGCCGCCGTGGTAGCATTCGCAGGACTAGGTCTCTTCCTGTTCTTCCGACGACGCAAGCAACACCAGGAGAACGAAAAGTACGACGAGCCCAGCCACCGTGGCAGCTCAGCCGGTATGACGGGCTCACCGCGTAATCCCGAAATGGTTGTGACAGTTGATGGTGGACGATGGGATGCCGACTCGACCAGCGACCACCGCCGCAGTCGCCTCATGGCACACGATCCTCGCATGGAACCCCTCGGAAGGGGCCTGTACCTGAACAACAAGAGCGCCGAGAGCATCAACACATTGCGCGACGACCAAGATTATTCCCGCAAGGTTCATAAACCAGTCTTGCGGGCGACCAACCCCGATCCTGAATGAGGGGATGGGGACATCGGGCGGATCCGGATGACAACACATCATCATTAACGACGCACACGATTTCGGCCCCATTACAAATTTTCGGTCTTTGCATTGCGCTTTTGAGATACCAGGGCGGCGTTTCATTTTCATTTCACAGAACAGAATAGGGAAGGGCATTGGATGAGGCGCCCTCGCTGCAACACCGGGCACGGGGGGCCCTCGGGCGAGAGACAACGACACCTGCAGCAACACGGTATGGGCATCAGACCACTGAGTCACGGACACGAACGCACATCATCACATGGGCAACACGAGGGCCACCGATTGATGGTTGGCATAATTTAGATTCGTTTTCACCCCCTTGGATTTGCGGTTTTCGGCAACATGACGGGAGTGCAAGATAAAAGCAAGGAGACGAAGAATAGTACTATAATCTGCACTCAGTGGTCGCAGAAGATGGGACTTGCCATCGGTATGAGATTTGGCCATGGATCCACTGGTATAATGATGGACGGCATCTGTACATACACGGGCGAAACGTGGACTGGACGCCAGTCAGCCACGAGCGGCTGGGTGGGAGAGATTGGTTACAGACGGTAATAATTGACACCATTACGCGTTCACAGGACACAGTTCATGGGTGACGGTGCTCAGAAGACACGTAGTAGGCCATTGGCAATGCGGGGAGGGTCGCACGACGGTTGTCGAGCTGAGCTGCCGTGGGCACAGGTCGTGTAGCCACGACGGTCTCGGGCAAGGGCAATGTGCAAACAGCGTCCTCTCCACGATCGTCATGAGCACCGGCAAGCGCACGGAGAAGAGTTCTATTCACTTCTAATCGCGAGAATCATAATAACACAATAGACACGTAAATGATGTTTCAAGAGATGCAGTCCCCTATCTGGTGTGCAACAGATGTGATGTTCAGATCTGTTTTAATCGCCGCAGTTGTCTCGGAATCATGGCCTCGATTCCTTCTTGGCTCGGGCCGGAGCCGTTTGGGGGGGTGTCAAGCCCGTTTGCCCCAGGAAGGGATGAATGGATGAATGGGGGGAGACTTTGCGCTGCCGACCCCCTTGCGCCGGTGCGGTCCCGGGCGGCTCACGGACGCCGGTATGCGTATTCGATACGGCGGACGGGATGATCCCTTTGCCGCCGTTGTGAAAGGCTTTGGCGGCCTGTGAATGGTATGATCTGACGACATGGCTTACGGATACTCTGTACTTGACCCACCGCAGTTCCATCCTTCGCGTAGGGTGTGGTGTGCACTGATTTTGATGCTCATGGAGGGTTCCGGGGCCGGTGCGGGTAACGAGGTTCCTGCCGATCGCTATTTGCAAAAGTTTGCGTGCGCGTGCGAGTGTGAGTGAGTGAGTGAGTGTCAAAGGCTGATGTCATTTGTCGTAATTTTTTATTTGAGTTGGGCGTGTTATGGACATGGATTGTGGCCCATGTTGCGCAGCTGGAAAAAAAAAAAAAGCTTGGCTTTTATGATGAGTGTTTTGAAACGTTGAAACGGACGGGAAGGGAAAGGATGAGCTGTGATCTGATTGTGTTGGTGGACTGGGGATTGATTTGAATACGGGTTGTGTGGGATGGGATTTAGGGGTCTTTTGGGCGATTGCAATTGGTTCACGGTTGTGTTTGGACTGTCTTCGGATTGCGTTTGCAATCTTCTGGTGATATCACTTGGGAAGAGGATGCGAAGACGTTGCCTGCCTTGGACGATCGCTGTCAGCCGCATCGTCGAAGCGCGTTCAGGGGTTTTCACGAGGGAAGAGGTTGGAGATCGCGACAAGGCTTGGGGCTAAGGACGCGATTCTGTCTCGATGACGCGACGCGGAAACGAGTTTAAATCCAGTAGCTTTGCAGATTTTGCGGCTGGGAAATTTGGAGGCGTTTGTAAGTGGCTTCGTCGTTCCGTGGGGGAAAGGGGGATGCCGCGAGCTAACGGAACCTCCGTTTGTTGTCGGCGTGCTGCCGCCAAGGGATTCGGCACCGCACCTGTGTTTGGATCTTGATGCTGAGGTCAAAGTCTGAGCCCTCTGCCCTACAGAGTACTGTTGTTAACAGGTCTGAACATCTGCCCTGGTTAAACAGCGTTTAACGGCGGCGATGCTTCGAGTGCCGATCGATGACAGCCGAGATAAGAATAAGATTTGACGCGGAACACAGGAAGGGAGAGAGAGACACGGGAGCGAGGGTCAGAGGAAAGTCGCCTGTTTCGAAACAGAGTTGGGGCTGTGGGAGATTTGATGCTTGGGGGCAGATATTTGGTAGGGTCCTGAGTGTAATTTCAGACAACGGTTGTACGGTGGATGTTGGGAATTAAAGATGTTTGGGGGCTGTTGAAAAGTATTCCAAGGGATGATGTCTTTTGTGAAAGAATGATGCACGTTTGGGGGAGATGGCGATGTTGGTTTGACTCGTAGTCCCGCATGTCTGGATCCACGCTCTCTCGTATTGTTTTACGGCGGCGGGTTGGGATTGTCGCTCACTGCTTTGGTCCGGGGCTGCGTGTACGAATACGCCGCATAGTGGCTGCCTTTGGGTCGCCCACTGTGGCTCAGGGCTGGGAATAGCTTCAGCTAATGTTTTTTTTAAGCTCAGCGCGGCGGAAAGTGGGCGGGTGTTGTGGTGCCGGGACTTGGGCGGGCGATGCTTGGCATAATATTTCGGATGCATTGAGTTTTTTTAGTCTGCGGTGTAAGAAACCCGTCCCCCAAGTCGCGATGGGACGTGTGTGTGTGTGTTTGCCGCGGCTGGCTTCTGTATTGAAAAGGACGTGCGTTCTTTTTTACATTGCGATTACGTATGTGACGTCGTCGTCGTTGTCGTTGCTGTCGTCGGGCGTCGCTCGCCTGCCAAAATGTCAAACGTCCGTAGTGTTCGTCTCATGAAAAGTTTTCTCGCGTTTGATCACCCTCCTTCGTCCGAGTTTGCGAGGTGTCGTGCAAAGACGGGGACTTCAGGAGGTCCCGGCTTCGGCGGTGGTGGTCGTGGTCGGCGGGAAGAGGAATGAGAAGACAAGTCCCTGCATAAGGCGAAGTCTGAGATTCGTCCGGGGAATTTTTCTTGGTACGGATACTTGGTATGACTTGGTTTCCGTTTGGATCTATTTTGTTATTCGTTCTCCGTGTGAGATGTGTGTGCGTGTGTGTGTGTGTGTGTGTGTGTGTGTGCGTCTTCTCAATGGATGTCTTCATTAAACCCGGGTGCTGGCCGCGACCGCCGCGCGGGAAGGTGAGGGAGGGAGCCATGTTTCCTTTCCCATGGGCCCCTCCCCTTGCCCGCTGCCCCCCTCCCTGGTTCCGAATTCCCAGGGCCTTATTTGGAAATCAAATAAGATGCCCCGTAAGTATACGCGTTCCCGTAAGTATGCGACGGACGATGTGGTGCGCGGTGCTGCTTGGTGCGATGGATGGCCGGCAGAGCCTCTCTCTGGCACTCTCTCTCTGTCTGTCCGTGACCTGCGCGGTTCGCGATGGTGTCTGTGAGGTGAGCGAGGTCAGCACTAAAGTGCGTCATACCAGATGCTAGGCCACTTCGTCGTTAATGCGATGGGTGAGAAGTTGGGACGGTTTGGAAGAAATAGGTGCGCGAGATGCAGCATGATGCAAAAGGCGAATGGCGTCTGGCCATTCACATGAAGGGACAACCCCTGAAGGAGGGTGCTGTGCTGGCCTGGAGGCGGAAGGGAGGTCGCTGCTGAATGGACGGTGCCTTCGTCAGCGGCCCTGTAATCTTAGCGCGCCGCCTTAGCGACCCTTGGCACAGCCGCTCGACAAACGGGGGGCTGCAGCGAGACGCAGCGCAACAGCAGGAGCAGCACCGGCCCAGCAGTGGAGGGGTGGACTGCCATTTGCTGACCCCGGATCCTGCTCCTGGCTTCCCACCTTGCCTTTGCCTACCTACCTTACCGCACATCCAATCCCGGTGGCTCATACCGTTGCTCATTCGTGTCTCGCCTCTCTCTCAAGTCTCCATTCCCCTCCGCTTTCGCATCCTTCCTTCCTCTTGTTTTTTTTTTCTCTTTCCCTCCTCTTCCCAAATCATTCTCTTGCCTGTCAGCTTCACGACAGCCTCTGTTCTCGGGTGCGTCTTCTGTTTCATTCTTCGACCTCAGGGGGAACCACTTTCAACCGTCCCCCTTTCTTCCAGTACTCTTTTATTTTGGTCTCTTGTTGCGGCACCGGGAACGAACACAGGACAAATGCGACGAGGGCAGCAGCTGCAGCACGGAAAAAGATAAGATACTCGAACGACGATTGTAATTGCGCACGCGCGACGGCCGGTAATTTTTTGTGGAATCTTGCAAGAGGAGGATCAACCTGGGACATTGTTGGGACCTGGCGACCTCACACGACACACGACCACACACCACGCTCCAATCGACCTGCGACTCGCGACTCGAGAGCCGGAATCCTGGGCAAAGAGAGGGAGGGCGTTGCATTGCAGTGCGTCAGGCAACCAAAAGAGGAGGAAATAACCTCACTGGACCCTTACTCTTTTCTTTTTGATCCTTTTCTACGTCGTCTCGTCCGGCCGTGCTCGCGAGAAGGAACACCCTCCTCCGCACCACCACCGAGCAGCCACGAGCGACGAGTTCCGCCAAGACCTGGGCATCCGCTCTGGTACCTGCAGCCGACGAGTCTCGGCACTCACAAACCCAACCCACGCAACGTCACCGTCCACACCGAACCTCGACTTCCACGATCCCGCGACACCTCTTTCCCGCTGTCTCGCACTTGGCCCAACCTTCTGCAGCACCCAACGGCCACCCCATCGTGGGCGCTGAACCGTCAATATGAATTTGACGTGTAATTCCACCCTCGAGGACATGAGGAGTACGTCATCCAGCTAACCCGCAAATCCTCCCTTCTGCCCCGGCCGCCCGAATGAAGCTAACAAATGTCTCTCCCGTGCTCCAGTCCTCCCCGGCTCCGAGATCCTCATCGCCGGCCCGTTGACCTTCCACGACCTCGCCCTCGTCATCGCCGGCTCCTGTACCATCATCGCCATCAGCCTGTCCCTCTACCTAGTGTTCATGCACGCGAACAACTACACGAAACCACGAGAGCAGCGCCAGATCATCCGTATCCTGTTTATGGTCCCCGTCTACGCCGCCTCATCCTTCCTCCAACTATACTACTACTGGCATGCCGTCTATTTCCAGGTCATGAGCGACTGCTATGAAGCATTCGCCATTGCTTCCTTCTTCTCCCTCATGTGCCACTACCTGGCCCCGGATCTACACACGCAAAAAGAATACTTCCGCAACCTGCACCCCATCAAGCCCTGGGTCTGGCCGCTGAACTGGTTCGCCAAGTGCTGTGGTGGTGACAGAGGACCCTGGCGCACGCCCAAGAGCGGTTTGACTTGGTTCAATATCAACTGGATCGGTATCTATCACTACGTCTTTATCCGTGTTGCCATGACCGTCACCGCGGTTGTCTCTCAATACTTCCACAGGTACTGCGAGAGCTCCAACAACCCGGTCTTTGCTCACATCTGGGTATGTCTCCCTGCTCGCGCACATTGAGGGTCTCCACTAACAGACGCAGGTCATCTCGATCAACTGTGTGGCCGTGACCATCGCCATGTACTGCGTCATCCAATTCTACGTACAGATGCGCGAAGCTCTCGCACCTCACTCACCCTTCCTCAAGGTCTTGGCAATCAAGCTCGTTGTCTTCTTCTCCTTCTGGCAGGTTACCTGTATTTCCGTCGCCACGTCTACTCTCGACCTCGTCCACCCGAACGAAGTCCTCGCTTATCCCGACATCAAGGTTGGCATCCCCGCCTTACTACTATGCTTTGAGATGGCTCTCTTTGCCCTCCTGCATCTCTGGGCCTTCCCATGGAGACCGTACGCTCCCGGCGCAAAACCCACCTTCTATCCTACGCCCGACTCCCGAGACCCCAACGCTCATCCGCGTGAGAATGAGCATGGACCTCCATCCGGAGGCTGGCTTGGTTTTGGCGCCATTGGAAATGCGCTCAACCTTTGGGACTTTGTCAAGGCCTTCGGTCGTGGCATGCGCTGGCTCCTCTGCGGTGTCAAGCGTCGCAAAGAGGACCCTAGCTACAAGACGGCCGCCAGCTTGGATATGGATGATCTCGACAAGGGCGACACCTCCTACGCCCGCCCCGGAGCGAAGAGTACCGACCACCTTCCCATTGCAACCGAATTCCGCCGCAGCACCTACCTGCAGCCTTCGAGGCCGCCGCCACGTCCCGCCCGCGCTGACAACGAAAGCGACAGCCTCATTGCGCACGCTCAGCCCCACGCTTCCGAGATGTCGCCGCCGCAACGCCCAGCAAGACCTGTATCACCAATGTCCCCCATCTCGCCTTACCAAGATAAGAGTTACGAGGCAGCCGGCATGGTGCCCGCCTATCACCCACCGCGCGAGGCATACCACCCGCAACGCGATGCCGACGCCGAGTGGGAAAGGACGGCTTTGGCGCCGAGCCCCGGAATGCCACCTAATGCCGTGGCTCCAAGTCCCACTGCCACTGGTCCTCGGGACCTGACGCAACAGCGAATTGGGGAGGCTCTGTGGGGAGCGCGTAGCCCTGTGCCTGAAAGCCCTGTCTTGCCTCACACAGATCAAATGCCGACTGTGCAGAGGAACGGACAGCAGGGATACAACCAGGGATATAACCACAATGCTGGACCTGGGCAGGCTTTCTAAGTCGGGGTCGTGAATCATAACTCGTGGTGAGACCCATTCTTACATATATTTGGGATATATCGCGACGAGGGGCTCTTGTATCATAGAGACGGATGGGTTTGACCTTTTTGCATGCATGGGTTGGCGTTACTTTTACGAGATACCACATCATTTAGCTGATTGGGAACGATACTACAATTTCATGAAGTTTATCAACTTGAATTCCGTGTCCCAGTTACTGTTGACCTGATTATGAACGAGAATATCGCATTAACGCATTGGCTTTCACACCCAACTGTTATCAAAAAGCACCTGGAATCGCACAGCCAATAAGCAGTGGAATAGGGCCAACCCCCGTCCGACGGGAGCACGTCCGCGTGGGTGTCCGATCCTCCGCCCGATTCCCGATACTGGACCCACTCTTTTCGCGGCTTGTGCGACTCCAATCGACTCACTTGACGGCCCTTGTCATCAATTTTTACGGAACCTCGAAAATTGTATGAGCCAACAATCTCCCAACTCACAACACAGAAATCTGCTTTGGGGTATACTCCGATTTTCAAGGCTGTTCGACAATTCTGCGGCAGAAGAAAAACAAGCACAAAAAGGAGAGAAAATACAAGTTTATTTGGTGAATTTCTCACAAAAGCCCCACCCCCGCTTGAACGATTTTGCCCACCGTCAGAGTCGAACGGCCGGACAGGAGCCAATCACCGCTGCGATCCTCTCACGCCAACCGCCTTTTTCTTGAGACATCGAGCAGGCTTCTCGAACGACTTGCCGATGGAGGAGCTCCCCATCGAGCCCCGCGGCCTCTTCTGGCAAGACGACTTCATCACGCCGGAGCACGAGGCGCGGCTCATCGACATCTTCCGGCACGAGCTCGAGTGGCCGACGGACCGCGGCGCGGGGCGGCTGTCGCTGCACTACGGGTACACGTTCGACTACAAGACGTTCGGCGTGGACCCGGCGGTGCCGTTCCGCGCGTTCCCGGAGTGGCTGCGGCCGCTGATCCCGACGCGCGAGGGCCGCGACCCGGACCAGGTGTGTCTGCAGCACTACCCGCCGGGCGCGGGGATCCCGCCGCACGTGGACACGCATAGCGCGTACGACCAGCTGTATGCGCTGAGTCTGGGGAGCGGGGTTGTGATGCAGTTTGCGAGGGTGAGGGCGAAGGCGAAGACGGCAGAGGGTGGTGAGGGTGAGGATGGGGGAGAGGGAGAGGAGAAGGAGACTGTGGAGGTTGATTTGACGCCGCGGAGTATGTTGCAGATGTCCGGGGACTCGAGGCTGCATTGGACGCATGGGATCCGGAAGAGGAAGACGGACACGTTGAAGGATGGCACGGTGAGGAGGCGGGAGGACCGGTGGAGTATTACGTACCGCTGGGTGAGGGAGCCGGCTGTGTGCGAGTGCGGGGATGTGAGGTTGTGCGATACGGCGCAGAGGAGGGCGGGGATTGAGAGGGAGTATCGGTGGAAGAAGGGGGATGCGGACGGGGAGAAGAAGGGCGAGGAGGGGGTGAAGGAGGGGTGAGTTTGTGGGGAGGGCCTTGGACTGTATGGGAGATGGGGAGACGATGGTTGGATTGCAGTTATGAGATACCCGCTCGCGAGCGCTGGAAAAGAAAAGTTGCAGTGTTATGCATGGCACGAAGTGTTGCAGGAAGGGGCTTCCAATGCGAAAAGACCCATCATCTGCTTTCAGAAACCTCTTCAATTCATTCGATACGACACATGATAGATACACTAGGTTGCCCCTGGGCTAGAGCTCGCATGTGCAAAGGCTTTGGAAACCTTTGACACAACAGAACGATCCGCGACCTCAACAAACATTCTACTGTTTGCAGCTCAAAGCGAAGCAAGCACCAACACACATGCAACATTCCGACCATGTTCAATTTCAACCTCTGGAGCAATCCAAACCCGGGGTTCATCTACCTGCCTCCATCTCCTCCCTCAAACTACCCATTGACGTAGGATGATGTATCATCCGCCACCGTGAAAACGATTGTACAAACACAGAAGCGAGTGAATAGAACCTAGCCCCTTATTTCAAAAGCAAAATCCAAAAAGCCGTCTCCCATCCATTTCCGGAGCATGTATCGCTTTCTCGTTAAAATACAAGCCAAATCCGCCGCCTTCCATTTGCAAATAACCCAGAATCCCCAACGCGCGCCGTCGTCCCGTGAAAACCCATGTACACGTATCGTCTCGTCTCGTTCTCCAAACAAGAAGAATGTTGGAGACAGCACATCTCCCGGCCGAGGACACACAAACGCCAGTGCAGAAATGTGGTGAAGACGCAAGGAACCAAACCGAGAGGACTCGGAGACGACATGGCTCATTAGTGAAGCGAAGGACTGCTCTCCCGGCTCTTCGTCTCGAAATTCTCCACCATCTCCAGCACCCTCGTCTTCGGCCTCGCGACGCTGACGACCTCCGCCGTTCTCAGCGTCAGACTGGGCCTCGGCTCAGACTCTTCTCTGACTCTCAACCCGCCCCCGCCGTCGTCCTCTTTGGGCGGCGGTAGATGCACCAACCTCCTGCCCCTCGTCGGCGACAATGATACGCCCCCGGGTGATTCTGGTCTGCTAAACGCCATTGTGATATCTTCCTCCGCGACCTCCTTGCCCTTGCCCTTGTCTCTGTAGTCTACCACCAAGCCCGCCTTCTCTGGGTCGTGCACCAGCCTATCCAGTTCGTCCAGCTCGTCTCTATCCGGGTCTACGAGCACCGCCTCCTCCTCCTTCTCAACCTCCGCATTGACGACGCGTAACCTCTCCTTCGGCACTGTGAACATGACCTGGACAAGCCTCTGCTCAATGGCCTTCTCGATGTCCCACTCGTCCAAGGACTTCTGGTCAACATCCCAATCGTGCCTGCCCTGCTTCCTCCTCAGCAGCTCAGCGCCCCCGATGCCAGACAACCCCACCAGACGCGGCTCGTAGTCCGAGCTGACCTGGTCAAGCGACAGCCGCCTCGGCAGATCATCCTCCTTGCTCGAGTCCGACGACTCGTTCGGGTTCCCGCTGAACACCCGCCTCAAACTGCCCAGCCACCCCAGCGACCGCCGCGGCTTGTGCTTGCTCGGGCTGCTCGGGATGTGTATGTAGTCCTCCTCGTCGTCGTCGGGCGACTCGTGCAGCGGCTTCTGCCCGCGGTGCAGCAGCGAGGGCCCCTCCGCCTGCAGCGCGTTGAACGTCGTCTTGGCCGTCGAGTACGTGTGCCCGCTGCTGCTCGACGAGCTCGACGTGCCCACCCGGCCGTCCGTGATGATGGTCAGGTTCAGGTTGTTCGGGCCGGCGCTGTTGCGCTTGGCGGAGGCGCTGCGCGTCGGCAGGCTGATGGCGCTGCGTGCCGACTCGGACACGTTGCTGGCGGTGCGCTCGTCGTCGGCCATGCTGGCCCGCGACCGCATCGACGCGCGCCGCGAGGGCGAGGAGCGCTTTCCTGTGTTGCGCCGCGCGGGCATCTGCGCGAGGAGCGCCTCGGCGGCGTCCACGTCGGACTGCCAGTCTTGTACCTCGGGGTCGCGCCGCATGAGCGCTTCGGGGCTGGGGGTCATGGAGTTGCGGTTCCCTGGCACGAGGACCGGCACGGAACCGGAACCCGTGGGTGTGGTGAAAGGGTCGGCGTAGGCCGGTGTCGTGGGCGTCACGGGCTCCTGGTTGCGCTGTCTGGCCTTGGCGTTGTCCGGGTCGTCTTCGTCTGCTTCGTAGATGGGGTGGATGTGGCCTGGCGTCGTCAGGGTGGCGGCGGGTTGGTACGCGCCTCTGGCTGCTCGTGGGATGGGTTTGCGAGGGATGAAGAGGCCGGGTGGTTGCTGATATGTGCCGTAGCTTCCTTGGTTGGGAGTTCTCAGGGACTCGTATCCCAGTGTTCTGGCGCCGTCGTCGTAGGGGTCGTGGCCTCCGGTGTACCAGGCGTGGTTTGTCCAGGGGAAAGCAGACGCATCGTGCCGCTCCAACATGTCGTCTTCCGGGTGCAAGAAGTGGGAAGCATCCTGAGCGAGGGAGCGCACCGCCTCGTCTCTGGCCAGCTTCTTCTTCCTCAGATGCCTCTTGTAGCAGAAGTAGACGAGGAAAGCACCGAGAACGGCAGCGAGCCCCACGCCCAGGCCGACTCCGAGGCCAATCTTCTTAATGTTGTCGTCGGAGGCGCCGCTTGAGCCTGATGTTGTGCCGTGGTTCGGGTTCGAGTAGCTCGTCGTCCACGACATCGACGTCATGTTCAGGAACCGCAGCCCAGTCCCGCTCGATTGCCTCTTCGTCTTGGACCCCGAGCTCGAGATCTCGTATCCCCCGTACACCATCATCACGTTCCCAGGCAAGATCGCCGCGCCATGTCCGTAGATGCCGCCGCTGGGCTGCTGCGTCGGAATCTCCCACGTCCAATCTCCGTACGTATCTCCCATCTGCAACACCGCCAGCTGCGGCGAGGCAGCCTGCGATACGCTCCCAACCCATCCGCCCATTACAATAAGCGCAGTGCCGTCCTCGTTCAGCACAGCAGTGTGCCCAGACCGGCTCTCCACCTCCGCATTCCTCCTCACCACCCCCTTGACGGCAAGCTCGCTGCTCCCCGTCCTCACAGCCCCGACAGTCGCAAAGTTCCACGACTCCTCCGGCAGGTTCCAGATCGCGGCCGAGCTCATGTTGATGAACGCCTGCTGCGTGTGTCCGCCGAGCAGCACGTACCGATTCTGCTGCGTCACGACCCCGGACCGGTTCGAGATGGACGGGCTCAGCGCCGTAAACGAGAACCCGGCCTCCGGGAACGCGGGGCCCTTGCCGGAGATGAAGCTCGCCGCGTACGCCCCTGACGAGCTGCTGCTGTCCGACGGCGCAACCCGCAGCATCGCCTTCGTGTACGTCCCGTTCTCCTGCCACGTCGACTCGTCCGTCGTCGGGCTCAGACACATGCCGCCGAACGAGTACAGCACCGGCTGCGACATCGTCGGCGCCAGCGTCGCCGAGAAGCTGATGCCCGCGCCGAGGGCGTACGGGCCGGCGTCCGAGTCGGCGGAGCTCGGCAGCGACGCGGCGGTCTTGGACCACGAGCCGGCGGTGTAGCTCCACACGTCGTAGCCGTCGTCCGCCGCGCAGTCTCCGGCTTGCACCACGATCGTCCCGTTGTCGGCCATCGCGGGCAGGAAGGCCGTCGTCTTGCTCGTGCCGTCGAGGAAGGGCAGGCTGCTCGATATCGTCTGCAGGCTGGATGCCCCGTCGACCGTTGAGGAGACATTTAGCGATAACAGCTCGACGCTACTGCTGCTGCTGCCTTGGTGGAAGATGTATGCGAGGCCGTTGCTGCTGGCGTTGGCTGGTACGCCGGGCTGCGTGGGGGAGAGCAGGATTGTCGTCGGGACGTAGGGGAAGGTCTGCTGCGCCGTCACGGCGGAGGACAGTAGCAGCGCGGCGAGGGTGGTCCTCCGGGCATCGAGGGCCATTCGGCCATTCCTCGTCATCGTTATCGATGGCACCATCGTGTGATGTGTTCGTTTTGTCGCGGGCGCGTACCGTGGTCCCGTTTTTGAGTTGTTCGTATCCGCCGACCGCTATGCGGCAGCCACGTTCATGATCTTCCTCCCCCGATCCTTGCGCCAGTCGTCGATCGTAGTTGCAAATTACAGGTATTTCGTATGCCCTCTCTCGCTTTCTCTCCAATGGGTGAGGTCACAGATCTAGAACGCCGTTTCGTAGTTCAACGAGCCAGCATTCTTTTTTCTCTGGTCGTCTCCCGTTCGCTTCCCCCTTCGTCTAGGATCGGCTCCAGCTGGGCTGCGAAAACAGGCCTCGAAAAATGCTGCGTCTGACAAGAAGAGAAAGGATGGGAAAGAGAAGAAAGCACGGGGCACGCAGCAATGCGGGAAAGAGGAGGCCAGCAAAGCTATGGTGGGCAATCAAGTATGGAGAAAGAGGATCCTACACTGCGAGACCCCGGGCGAACGTTTTGCGTGTGTCGATGGATTAATCTGGATGACGGGACGCTTGCTGGGATGCAAATCGAGGGGTTGGGGGTTGGGGCGGCGGTGGTGTCTGCGGCCTGCGGCTTCGCGGACAGGATGTGGGATGTCAACAAATCGAATGGTCTGGATGACAGGGGTGGCGGGCAAGCAACCAAGCCGGTGTACGTACGCAGTAGCGCGTGAGGGAATAAGAAACCAACCAGACACCCGACAGGACTTGAAGAAGGGAGGGAAAAAAAGAAGTGCGGCGTAAGTCTGCCGAGCCACTACTCCGTTCTCCGCTGTCTGTCCAATCGAAAGGGCGGCGCGTACTTCTTCGACGCCGAGCAACTTCTGAACGGGCTAGAACGAAGCAGCAAGAATCGAACGTCCGCGCCGCAAGGTTGTGTGTCTACTTTACTCTAGCGCATTCTTAGACACCCCGAATCACCAATGACTGGCCGTCAAATGGCATCATGAGGGATTGCCATGCCGCGCCGCCGAAGCAGTTCCTCAGAAATCTGCAGGGTTTTGTTTTGGCGGGCGCCGGTGAACGTCGTCGCCGGGGCAACGACACACAGGGGCAGGTGGGGGATGAATCGGCTCGGGTGGGGTGCGGTGCTTCGGCTACCCGGACCCTTGCTGACCGATTCCGTGCCATGCCGAGATTGTACTAGCCCGCGACCGTCATCCCTGATGCTGTTCCTTTGTTCCATGTTCCCAATCGTCAATCGTGGGTCGCGCGGCCTTGATTTTCGATCTTTGAGGGGTGGAGGGGGAACCAATCTTTTTGGTGGAACTTTGAAGATGGCCGATAACACGGTCGCAACCGCCAACCAAGGGAGTCGCAGCTCATCGCTGCGCACTACCAAACTCTAGGAAATCACATGTTGCACTCTAAGGTAGGGAGGGGAACCGAAGATTGTTGCCGCTGGTTCGACAACCATTTCCTTCTCGAGTCCCCTTCCGAATCACTGGTTTGTTATGTGCTGTTGTGTAAGCCACTGTCCAACATTGTCCGATCAACTGGTCCAATTGCCAAGCTACACCAACGGAGCTACGAAAGACACCATCTCTACTCGTCGTCGTGTATTCGTACGATTGATACGATGCCCGACTCGCGTGCCACCTAGACAACACCCTTTACGCCACCGTCAAAACATACACAAGACACTTTCTCGGGTTGCCTCCATCACCGAAACCCTCGCACCAGACTTAGACATACCAAATCCTCAGTCGCTGACACCCGTGGCAGGCGCGTCCCGAAACATGGCAGCTCCCAGAGGCTCCGTCTGCCCCGGCAAAGGCGAGTACAGAAACCCTCTGTAGCTCTCCGGCAGGTGCGGCTTGAGCTTTTCCAGCTGTGTCTCCAGCTTCTCGAGCTGCTCCATCCGAGCCCTCTGCCCTGCGAGCTCCGCCTCGAGCGCCGCCGCCTTCCTCTCCAGCACCGCGGCGCCGTCCGCGGCCTCCGACGCCGTGTAGTAAGTCTCGAACTTCTCGTTCATGAGCCGGGCCTTCTGCAGCTCCGTCGCGAGCGTCTCGTTGTGCTCCCGCATCTTGAACGTCTCCGCGGTGATGTCGTGGTGCTGGATCTCCCTCTCGTCCGCTTCCTCGAGCTTGGCGCGGTACTTCTTCTCCCACTCAGACACGCGCGCCGGCCACGTCGGCGTCACGACCGAGACCACCGTCGGGGTGACCTCGATGCGGCGCGTCTGCTGCACCGCCGGGTGCTCGCCGTGCGCGGGGAGCATGAAGATGGTGCTTTTTCCTTTGCCCTGCAGCCTGAAGAAGCGTGTCTTGACGTCGTAGAAGACGAGGCCGCGGGCGTACAGGTCGCCGCCGCGCTGCTCGTTCCACAGTCGCTCACCGTATGTGCCGTTTGCCTCGTAGATCTGCTGCTTGATCTTGATCTGTGCCTCCTGGCGGTCCAACGCGCGGTGCAGGTGGTCAAAGACGTCGTCGCCGGCGTTGGCCAGGATCCACTTGTCCTGCGGGTACGCGACCTCCCTACCCGAGGTGCCGTCCGGACCGACCTTGGAGAGCATCTGCATCGGCACGGCGGCCTCGCCGGCGGTCAAATCGAGGGCGTTGGCGTAGCTGAGCTCGAGGTCGTGCATGCGGGCCACGAGGTGCTGGGCGAATAGGAGGAACTGGCCCAGCAGGCTGTTGCGGACCGCGACCATATCCTTGGCGTCGGCCGCGGAGTCGGTCGGGAGGAGGGACATGAGGCCGCCCGTGGCGCTGTACTCGTGATCGAGCATCTCGAGGCACTCGTTGGCGTGCATTGCGAGGGCGCTGTGCGAAGCGTAGGGGCGCAGCTTCGTCTTTCCTTCCTCCGGTGGGGAGAATTTCTGGAGGGGGCAGTGATGCTCGGTGCCCCTGATATCCGACTGTCTCGCGACGACGTTCATGAGGTCCGTCAGGGGCTTGTTATGCCACTCATCATCGTTCTCGTAGGGCATGCTTAGGTCGTTGAGCCAGTCAAAGGCTTCGTTGTCGCGGAACGACTTGTAGATACGTCCGTCGGCGTTGTTCTTGTTGTCGACCTCGGCGTACTGGCTCGAGATTGTGATCTGAGAGATGAGGACGGCGAGCGACTGAGCATGCTGCTTGAGGGCGAGCAGGGTCGGCGGGACTCCATGCGTTGAGAGGTAACCGCAATTGACATGATCCAGGAGCTGGAGGTCGCAGGGGTTGTCGTGTCCAGTGACATATCCGCCTCTGTTGATGATCTCTTCCGTGTAGCGTGACTGGTATCCGTGAGCATATGGTGTCTTCTCCACGTAGCCTGGATGAGGTTCGCGATGGCCATGGGCGTACGTCGACATCGTGAGGAAACCGTTGACAGTTGTAAGTGCTTCTACTAAACGGGGACGATGTCAAACGAGAGAGTGATTCCAGTTGCGCCCAGAGAGATCTGAGGCTGGGACGAGTCGCCATTTTGAAAAACCTCTTTTCATTGCCTTCTTTGCTTCTCAAGGGTTAACACCATCTGGTCGGTGCTGCAAATCCCAGCAAACGGGACAAAGAAGCCATTGCGTTCTTTGAATCCCAATCTATGGACAGGACGAACAATAGCAACACGTCTCTATGAAGCAATCAACGGCCACGCCCATTTGAGAACAATAGGAATCGTTAATGCGACCATGGAGGCTGCGGAAGGACGAGACAATAGAACCTCATGTAAGCAAAGATTGCCTACAGCAGCTCTTTCAGCAACGCCCTAAGGGAGTAGGTTGTCTTTGTGCATGTGGAAGACGAATGACCATGTAAATGGAAGATTATATTCATCAATGCAAGTGGCTGCCTAGATGTGCAGTGAGATTTACTCTCAGCCCAAGTTGAGGCTACGTCAGAGATCTCAAGCTGCTCAAACGTGATGGGATAACTCATTAGGCAGCCTTTGGGACACATTCCCATGTCTTGGCAAGATGCATGTCATCTCAACGCTGGTCACATGAACGCCACTCGCGCAGGAATAGAACGACGATCGACCCGATCAGGATATAATCGAGAACCAGCGATCCGCCGACCCCAGATAGCCATCCGCGTGCTGCGCAGGATCCCCGGAAATCTGGTGGTCGTCAACGGCTAAACAACGTGGCACCGACGGGAGGAACATGCCGCGATAGTCGATGTTTGGTCGGCGAATAGAGATATGGCAGGTGTCGGCGCTGATTTATCGGACTTCTCAAATAAAGCATTCGAATAGAGTTTAGAACGGCCGCCAAGGTTTGCAACGGAGAGGTCCGCCATTGGGGCGAAGTTCGCCGGGATATTTGATGAAGGGGTTTGACAACAGCATGGGGCCTGGGCCGGTCGAAATGCGGTCTCTCAGCTAGGAAGGACACACAGAACGGCGCACGCGACGGTAAATCTGCAAGAGGTGCAGCACATCCAGCTGTACAAGCATGGCAAGAGATGCAGCAGAGTCTGCCGAGGATTGCAGATTACGCCGATAGGGCAGCTAGTGTTCCTGCCAGATGACACTGTTATGGCTGTTAGACTGGGCGAGTCCCATTCCAAACTGCGCGCCCTCCCGCCGACCGCACAAGACACTGGAAACAGACGATGGCAAAGGCGAAACGGTGTAACCGACCGGACGGCCACATCGCCAGGGCAGCGGGCGGCTGTCGCGCAAAGAGTGGCAGTGACTCGCGGGCTGTCTGATTCTCAGGTGGGCTATTGGTTGTGGCCCTCACGAGTTTGTTTCTGTGGCTGTTTGCAGGCTGGTCCACCGTCTTTTTCCAGCGTCCAATTTCCTTTGGCAGCTGAACAGGGGTCCGAGGAGAAACTGTCTGTCGATAGTAGCAAGGGAACGGGTGCCAGAATGTGGAGGATTTGAGATTTTCTCCATGAGTAGCGCCGATGGAAGCGCAACCAGACTGCCGGAAGCGGTTTGGCACTTTGACCATGGCCGCTAGTTTTAGGACGCCGGTGGGCAAAATTCGAAGCGTTCCAGAGCGGGAAATTGGCCTTGTCGATGGAGCGAGGAGCGGTGTTGTAGATTGCACAGATCCCATTTCCCATCCATCGCCCCAATGCCAGACGAAGACCGGCGCAGCTGTCGCCGGTTATTAGTGCCGGCACGGTTGGAGTCCGGGTGATGGTACACGACTATTCGCAGAGAGAGCGCATCGATATTGGCATTGGCATCTCGATGACGCTTGTACGTAGCTGCCCAGCCGGCTGGTGCTGAGGCCGTTGGTCTGGGGCCGCCGATTGTTTGTCAAATTTGCGATAATGCAGCGACGTTTTCAACAGAGATGCGCAAGAGCCGCGTGGAAGTGCGTGGTGAGTGGTGCGTGTCGCGGTACGCTTTTCCAGGGCAGAAAAAAAGACCACGGGCAGGTTGCGTCAGTGGGTGGAATTGGTTTCTCATGCGTTGCTTTCCCCGGGGGAGGCCAAGACAGGTTGATGTCACTCGTCCGTCGTTACTGCCGTGTGGCTGCCGTTGGGTCGGTGCTGGCTTCCATTCGTCTCGGGTGAAAGACGGGCGGCAACGTCGAAACGCATTCAATGGTTGTCGGCAGCGCGCGAAAGACAGGTCGTCTTAATTGGCGTGGCTCAGTAGCCAGCCTCTCGGCCACGGACGACACATCCAGGGCCCTTGCTTAACTGCGACGAGCCCTGCAGCGAGAGGAGCCGACGTCCAGATTTTGGGTGGTGAAAAAACCTGGAAGTCTGGCCCTGTGCATTTTTGTCTGCCGGGGTCCGGTGCAACTCTGCCGGCGGACGACAGCCGGTTCGGGTGGATCACGGTGTTTCCGGTGAGGATTTGGCGCGAATGAAAAATGAAAGATGACTGTGGGAAGTAGAGTGTGCAGAAGTTGGCAACGGCGACAAACCGGACGAACACATCGGATGGTTGAGACGTCTGAATGTCGATATCGGCAGCAGGTGCTACCTTCAATTGCAAATGTAGTGGCCAATCAGAGGGGCAGCATGCAGCATTCAGCCGGCCCACAACACCTCGACTGGCCAGGATTCGTCGATGGTGGGCGCGGTCTCCACCAGATGGCCAGTGCATTGCCGTTCCCAGGCGCATCGACGCCAGGAAGTTGCCAGGGAGCACACCCAGTCTTGCTCTTGCAGCTGCAGCAGCTGGGTTCGACCACCTTCGCACCTCCCCAAATGCTGCTGCCCCTGTCTGGTGGAACCCCCCTCTTCGAGTCTTGGTGCCATGCCGTAGATGCACATTGGACGATTGTCGAGCCGAGTTGGCGCTGCAGAGATGCGTCATAGGCGGTTACTGCCCTGCCATCAGCCATGGAAGCTCACTCTCTGGCACTCTGCCTTTGCTGTCTCTACCGGCCCTGGACCTGGAACACACCATCCCGCGCCTCAGCTCTTGTCTCCCTCCTTTACGGATGCTGCATACTGCTGTGACTCGACCAAGGTACGCTGTTCAGGCATGTTGGCATGTGGCATGTGGTGTGTGGATGTGTGGATGTGTTCCTGTATTCCTCTCTCTGTGTTCACTTCGTGAAAAAAAAAAACAGGGGTCCCAGATTTGAGTATCCCATCCTCGTCCGGTTGGCCTCTTTTCGGCCGGTGAAGGACCCTTCGAAATAAGAATAAGGGACAGGACCCCTCTTCAGCCCAAGAAATTCCGTCTCAAGAAAAGACAGCCCGGCAGACAGGTCCCATACGGTCCCATAAGGTCCATTCCCCGTCGAGAAGTTGTCAGGCATCACGGGCCCTCCTGCCACCGACTTAATCAACACCGACACCCAGAATCGTCGATCCTCTCCACCGCCTCGCTGTGTGCTTTTTTCCTTCCCTCTCTTTTCTGCGCTCTCATAACAACACGGCGCCGACTTCCTCCCTTCCATCACCCGCCAGGACGGATATCTCCTTCGATAGCCTGACTGTTTCCCCCCAACCCTCGATCGTCAACCGCAGCGCACAGAAAAAAAGGAGGCTAACGCACCTCCTAGCGCACTTCCGTGGTTCTGTGGCGTCACCTCCTTTCAGCGCAACGAAGGACTGAGACATTGGGAGACGCGCCCAATTTCCTTCCCTCACGTCACCGTTTCTTCTTTCCTGACTTGGGGAGTCCGGCCCAGCTCCAGCCCAGGCCAGCATCACATCCCATTATTGTGCACCGCTGCACCATTGCACCACCACCCAGCACTTGCACCGCACCACCAACCCACGCGCTCCACGCCACAAAGCTCTGGGCAGGTTGGCGAGCTCGTCGCTTGTGCAACTGATCGACATCGACCTATCTGCTCTAATCGGGCATCGTGCCATCTCTCATCTGGGGACTAGGGACCAACTCCCGGTTTTTCAACACCCACAGAAACGCACATATCATCCCGTTCTCTCCCCCCCTCCAGCTACAGCCCCTGTCCCTCTCTGCTCTTCCAAGTCCCTTCCGCTGTCTCTCCACGACGCGCCTACTTCCCTGTTTAATACCCGACTTGGCCCCAGGGACCCCCACCATCAACTCTCCCGTCTTTTGACGTCTCTTTTTCCTCTTCAACCACAACTCCTAGAGCACCACTACACCTTCCCGTCGACCTCGAGGCGACTCAATTCGCCAACACCGTCGCCATGTCGTCCGCCGCGAATGCTACGACGGACAACCAGGGCGAGGCCCGAAATTCCACCTCCGGCAGCTCTCTGTCTGGCATGGTTGCGACCTTGGCCGTCTGCGCTCCTCTCGCCGGTGTTTATTTGGTAATCTTTTTGATTCTGCGCCGCAGCCAGCGTAGATTCTATGCCCCGAGAACCTATCTGGGCAGTTTGCGTGAAAGGTAATGCCCATTGCGTGGACCTCGTAACTCGGCAGCAGAAGACTAACATCGTTACAGCGAACGAACGCCAAGCTTACCCAGCGGTATAATAAATTGGTTCACGAGCTTCTGGAAAATTCCCGATGTCTACGCCCTCAAGCACCAGTCTCTTGATTCCTACCTCTTCCTCCGGTTTTTGCGCCTGTGCGCCTCCATCTGCCTCGTTGGCCTCGGCATGACATGGCCCATCCTCTTTCCCATCAACGCTACTGGTGGTAACAATGCAAGCCAACTTGATGTCCTCACGTACAGCAACATCGACATTAGCCAATCTTCAGGTCTCAATCGTCTATATGCGCACGCCTTGGTCGGCTGGCTCTTCTATGGCTTCGTCATGTATCTCATCATGCGCGAGTGCATCTTCTACATCAACCTGCGCCAGGCCTTCCTGCTCTCGCCCACCTACTCCAAGCGCATTTCGTCGCGAACTGTTCTCTTCACCTCCGTGCCCGAAGAATACCTCGACGAACACCGACTCAAGAAGCTTTTCAGCGACTCGGTTAAGAGAATTTGGATCACTGGAGACACCGAAAAGTTGGACGAGTTGGTGGAGGAGCGTGACAAGGTTGCCATGAAGCTGGAGAAGGCCCAGGTCAAGCTCATCAAGTTGGTCAACGCGGCTCGCCTCAAGGCTATCAAGAAGGGTGCCTCTCCTGAGAAGACTCCTGCCCAAGATGCCGAGACGGCCGATGCTGCTACCAAGTGGATTCCCCAGAAGAAGCGTCCGACACACAGACTCGGCCCCCTGGGTCTGATTGGAAAGAAGGTTGACACGATTGACTGGTGCCGATCCGAGTTGCAGCGTCTTATTCCTGCCGTCGAAGCCGCCCAAGCCGATTACCGTGCCGGAAAGGCCAAGAAGATTCCTGCCGTCTTTGTCGAGTTCTTCACCCAGTCCGACGCCCAGGCTGCGTACCAGGTCACCACCCACCACCAGGCTCTTCAGATGACCCCCAAGTTCATCGGCATCCAACCCACCGAGGTTATCTGGAAATCCCTCAGAGTCCCCTGGTGGCAGAGAGTCATTCGCCGCTACGCTGTTGTTGCCTTCGTCTCCGCGCTGATTATCTTCTGGGCCATTCCAGTCACTGCGGTTGGTTTCATCGCTCGTGTCGATCAGCTCGAGACATACGCCTTCCTCGCCTGGCTCAAGAAGATCCCCGACGTGATCATGGGTGTTGTCTCTGGTCTTTTGCCTAGTGTGGCACTGTCCATTTTGATGTCCTTGGTTCCCGTCATCATGCGCCTCTGCGCCCGCCTGGCTGGAGAACCTTCCAACTCCCGAGTCGAGCTGTTCACCCAGAACGCCTACTACTGGTTCCAGCTTATTCAGGTCTTCCTGATTACAACCATCTCTCAATCGGCTTTGGCTGCTGTCATTCAAATCAGCCAGAACCCGACCTCCATCTTCTCAACCCTGTCCGAGGCTTTGCCCAAGTCGTCCAGCTTCTACATTAGCTACTTCATCGTCCAGGGTATCACGTTGGCAGTCGGTACGATGACTCAAGTAGTCGCGTTCGCCATCTTCGTGGTGCTTCTGAAGTTCCTCACCAACACCCCCAGAGCTCTCTACGTGAAGTGGTCCACACTGGCGGCGATCTCCTGGGGAAGTGTACTGCCAGTTTACACCATGATTGCTGTTATCAGTAAGTTTTTGATCATCCCTCCCATGGTAATGCGATGTACTAATCTCAATCACAGGCATCACGTATGCTATCATTGCGCCGCTCATGCTCTTCTTTTCCACCATCGGTATGGGACTGTTCTACTTGGCTTACAGGTACAACATTCTGTTTGTTACCGACACCAAGATCGACACGAGAGGTCTCCTCTACCCTCGTGCCCTCAAGCAGCTCTTTGCAGGCGTCTACCTGGCCGAGGTCTGCTTGGTTGGTCTTTTCGCCGTTTCGAAAGCCATTGGACCTCTCATCCTCATGATCGTCTTCCTCATCTTCTCCGTTCTCTTCCACATTACTCTCAACAGCGTCCTGGACCCGTTGCTGTACACTTTGCCGCGTTCTCTCCAGGTTGAGGAGGAATCTTTGAACTCCAACGTTGAGGATATTGACCGCAAGGATTCTGGCAGAGGCGTTTCCGAGGAGGATGGCCAGAACGGCACCTCAAGCAACCCGTTCAAGAAGATTGCCAATGTTAAGAACTTCAGCCCGGGAGGAGAGGAGAACCAGGTGGAGATGGAGGGTGGCAACATCGTTACCCGCTTCCTCAAGCCTTGGGTCTTTGCCAACTACACGCACCTTCGCCAGCTTGTGCCTCGCGATGAGGCCAGTGTCGACGAGTTGTACCCTGGTAACATCCAGGACAACGCCTACTACCCGCCATCCGTCTCCAGCCTTCCCCCACTCCTTTGGATCCCTGAGGATGGCGCTGGTGTGTCCAAGCATGAGATTGCGCAGACGAGCAAGATCATCCCCATCACCGATGAGGGATGCCAGTTGGATGAGAAGAACAAGTTGGTGTGGGATTCTGAGGGAGCCAGACCTCCCATCTGGGACGAGAAGATTTACTACTAAGCTGCATGCTTATTCAACACTTGTAAACCACTTTTGATACCCAAGGGAGTTTGAGCTCTCATTAATCACTGATCCGGTTTGGATCGCCTCTTCTATGTAGTTGTGTAATGAGATTGATGAAACCTCTGCTCAGGACGAATAATTTGTGATTGTTGCCAAGACCTCCAAGCGTACTCGATTTGCTGTTGATCCCTCCGCAGTACTGCGGCTGGTGGCGGTCTGGATGGCTTGGATAGTCAAGTGAAATTTCCCAAACACTACACGATTTTGGTTCGCCTCATCAATACTCCGTAGCTAGGCACACGAATAACCACGGCGTGATCCAGGTCAGAAGCGAAACCTAAGGTTGTTCATTTGTGTAGTGACAACAATGAGAATGGCGCAAAGAAATACTGGAATCTCGCACCAGAGCTTGAAGCAGCGTATTGGTGCTGAACACGACCCGTAACCTCAGGACCACTAGGAACTGAAATCAGGTTGGCGGCTGAGAAGGAATACCACACTGAGTATTGGTCACATTCTGAATCGTCTTCTGTACTTGTTTTTTTTCTCTCTCTCGGCGCATTCCAACTTCGTCCTTCTCATCGCCAACCTCACCACGTCGACGGTGCCAGCAACAAGTCAACCTGGCTGCCCCATCCTCCTTCTCGCCGCGACGAGCTGTTTCTATTTTGTATGGTTTGCTCTACTTGCAAAGTCTCAAAAGAATTACTACAGGGAAAAAAAGGGCTTTGCGGGGCTTGCTCTCCTTCTCATCTACCGGCATCTCGACTTTCTCCGTCGGCAGGGTCTTCGCAACCTCGTTGGCAATTGCCCATTGAGGTCGCTCGGATGGCAGTCGCAATCGCGGATCCTGGCAAAAGCCCAGGCCAGGAAGGAACTCTCGCTGCTATGGCCACCCCACCCCGCCCTCCACCTTCCTCTTTGTCCCACCCCTCTTCTCACGGACGCGGAACCGCGCTTTCGCGCCCCCAGCCGCTGCCATTGTACGAGCAAACGACTCCAACCAAAGCGTCAATCGCTGGTTTATCCCACAACATCACACGCACACAGCAGTCGCCGTCGGCGAAATTGCGACTTTCCAGCCTCGCCGCGCTCATCAACCGAAACGAAAAGGATAGCCGACAAAATCCTGCGATGGCCGAGGCCCTTCTGGGCCTGGCGCCCTCGTCTTACGGCGACGCGCTGAGCGACAAGTTCTCGATCGCGAAACCCGAAGACCTCCCCGCACAGCTTCAACAAGACCTCGAGACGAAGAGAACACCCACGCGATGCGAGCACGTCTCCGTGACATTCGACGTCCCCTCGACTGTCGAGTTCGCGATCCGCGAGAGCGATGGCGACGCCCAGGAAAACATCGACCCGGCCCTGAGCGGCTTCCGCTCCCAGACTGTCGAAGGTCAGCAGGTCAAGGTCGTGCGCGCGTACGATGCCATTATCCAGCAACCGCACGACAATCCAGCGATGCAGCGAGCAGTGGCCAAGCATATCGTCGCCTTGCTGTCGACGGTGGACGAGAGTAACTGGGTGGTCAGAGAGGTCTCGCGAGGTCCATATGGTTGGACATTCACGTACATGTGCAAGGATTCGATGGCCATGTGGAATCGCCAAAACGGAAAGACCGCATCCAAGTCGCTCATAGGAGAGTACAGCCAACAGGAGCTCGATCCTGTTATCTCAGGTACGGTCTTTCCCTAATGATTTAGGTTTCTATGCTAACTTGTACAGGCCGCCCAGCTTTCGACTGCCGAGGCACACTGACCATCGCGTTTTCCAAGAACTCGCGAACGATCAACGTCAAGTACGAGCATTCGCCGCTGCACAAGACCGTTGGGGAGATGATTGAGCATTTCCGACCACTACCCCCGGCACCGCCGCCTGTACCTTTGATCCCCGCAGGAGACAAGAAGAAGACCCCCAGAAAACGGAAGGTTGAGTACAACGAAGATGGAACACCCAAGGAGCCGAAGAGAAAGCGAAAGTCGGCGGCTGTCAACGAGGACGGCACTCCTGCGCAGCCAAAGAAGAAGAGGAAGAAGAAGTCAGACGCAAACGCCGCCGAGGCGTCCGCGGACGGCGGGGGTGCAGCGGATTCTACGGTTATGACCAAGGCAGACGCTGCAGTGCAAAGCAACCTCCACTCCCAGGCAAATCTCAACGTGCCACCGGCTGAAGCGGCTAGGCGCCGTGAGGTGGCCATCAGAATGTTGAGCGACAACGGAGTGGACCCGGAGACTCTGTCCACGGAACAATTTAGCATCTTCGCCAACCAGTCTCCAGACCTCCAGAAGGAATCTCTATCTATGCTCGTCAAGTACGGTGCAGAGAGGCTGCGGATCGTGCACCCGAATGACGCCGCTGCGTCTTCGTCAACGAACGCATCATCAACCCCGCCGCAGCCAGCAGTTCTCGAGGAACCCGCGGCCTCTTCAGAGTCCGAAACCCCGACCAAGCCGAAGAAGAAGGCGTCACGGAAATCGAAGACAACCACGGAATTGGAAGAGGAGTTGGTCCCAGCCCCTGAAGGCACCCCAATGAAGATGATCTCCAGAGGCTCTTGCATTGGATGCAGAATCGGCAAGCTTAAGGTGAGTACCGTCGCGAGAGACACCCTTCACCAAACTAACAACATGCAGTGTGATCGAACAAAGCCTACTTGCGATGTGTGCGAAGAGGGAGGGCGTGACTGCCAGTACCCGCTGGTCAAGAGTGCTGCCACGAAGAAGAAATCTACACTCACGGCCGTTCAGGTTGTTAGTGACGATGAGGACGACGCGGAGGCTGATGCAGAGCCAGAGCCAGAGCCTGTTCCAGAACCACAAGAAGAGCCAGAACCTGACGACATCGAGACTATCGACTACACATCAAACATGCCCGTCGCTAATATGTTGACTCCCGCAGCCGACACGTCAACCCAGGACTACTTCAATTCGGGACCGAGCGATCTCACATATGGCCAAGGCTCTTCAAACGACATGGGCCTGTCTCACGCCGTCAACACTTATCCGGAGCCATCAGCCACGGTCTCTTTTACAGATCAGCACGCAGTCAGTTCGTCCTATACGCAACCTGCGCTGACACAAACTGCGAACTACACTCAGCCGACTATGGACACCACACCATATACCCAGCCAGCCGTCGCTGAGACCGTGAGTTACACGCAACCCGCGGCTAAGAGCCCAAGGGCTTCACGTACTTCTACAGCCACAAGGCGGAGTCTGCCGTCCGGAGCTAGAACCTCTACGACGGAGAGTGCTGTCCCACTTCCCAGCTACGCGCAGAACTGGGCGACATCGCCGCCAAAGGCGCCAGCAAATACTGTGTCTCCAACGATGACTACCAGGCAACAGCCCCGCTCAAGCTCAAGGAGGTCTACACAGACCCCAGTTCAAGCCGCTACTCAGCAGTCCAGCTTCAATACTACGCAGCAGACGGCGGCTCATGCTGCTATTCAGCAGCAGCAGCAACAGCACCGCCCATCTCCAACTCCGCAAGTCGCGCAGTCTGTCACACCTGCTCAAGTGTCTCCATTCCAGGCACCTGTCCAGACTGCTCGAGCTAAGAGCCGAGCGGGACATAGAGCGTCAACGCGGACTCCCGTTAACACCGATCCGCGACCAACTCCGTCTCATCACACGGTGCAGCAGTCCACCACTGTCGACACTCAGCCTATGGGCAACGTGTCTGGCTACAGCAATTACAACACTAAATACTCGGCTACGAGCAATAACAATGCAGCCTCTGACATGAGGCTCGCATACGAGCCTTACACGGCACAAACAACGTCCGCGACCACATCCACCTACCCTTCGTACGACAACACGTACGATCGAAGCAGCACAGCCCAAAACACGAATATTGCGTATACGCCCACCAACAATTCTCGTTCTAGCCAGTACCAGACCCGCAGCTCTCAGTCTTACAACAATACAACTCCGGCTGCCTCCTCTTATTCGCAGACACCGACCACGACCCAGCAACAAACCGCGTCCTTGCAGTCGTTTAACATGCGTGCTTCAGCAACTGGTACTCACACTCGGTCGGCGTCAGCTAAGTACCAACAGCAGCAGCAGCAGCAGCAGCAATCACAACAGCAACAGCCGCAGCAGACGCAATCTTACGGCTCTTACTCGTCGCAGACGCAACAACAGTCGGCTCAGCCGGACCAGCACAGTTGGTACGGCTTTGGCTCAAGCGCGACGTCATCCACGCCGGCCAATGCAGCAGGAGGATACGACACTAGAAGCAGCACGTCCAACAGCTACGGAAGCGGGACTGCTAATGCCAGTCAGGCATACCAGCAGCAGCAGCATTACGGAGGGCTCAACATGTCGGGCCACAATTACACGGGAACCGACAACGAGATGTACGAGTTGCTTAAGCTGCACAACTCTGGTCGTTAGTGGCTTCCCGAGGATGGCGTTTGACGACTTGCTGCCGAACAATGATTTCTGGTGCGCACTTATAGCCCAAATACCCCCATTGTCAGTTTTCGTGGCGGACTATATCTTGCTTTTGTATGGGACTATCAGGGGATAAGGGAGGTGGCCGTGGTTCATGGGCAAATTTTCGGGTCTGAAGGGATGGCTGGAGACGGCAATATCAGCGTGCTTTGTGGAACGCTCGTCTTGCCAGTTTCCCTTCTTCATAATTGCTCTAGGTTGCAGATAAAACTTCGCAGACGGTGGGCTTATTCTACACGAATGAATGAATGCCTTTTTGCCCAGTACCTGTGCTTCTTTATGCTGATTTTCTCTGGTGACCACTGACGACTTCCTGCATCACCCTCGAGAGTAGGGCTGTCAAGGTCACTCTGGCCGTGGCCCACTATGCCCTCGTTCCTTTGTCTCCTTTAAACAGCAATATCTCCAGCACATACTATTTATGATGGTGTAACAAGCCACCCCGCAAGCCACTTCGTTCCAATAATGCCTGCCTCGAAGGCCTACTCAAACACGGCACAAGCTTCTTCTACAACACCTTGATTGGTCTTGTTTCGTTCAATAAGCTCGCCCCAGCGGCCGCTCTAGAGACTGTGACCAAAAAGCAATGGGGCAAGAGATTGTCGAGGAGAGACTGGATCCTGGGCTAGGGGCAAAGTCAAGCAGCCAAATTTCAATCTTGCCGACGAACTTGGCAAGTTAGTCGTAGTCAGACTAGAAGGGTTGCGGGGGGCTACGCCGTAACTTCAAGCTCACTATGTTCCAGCATTTAGATTTTGGTTTTTATGACGATGTGCAATGACCGCATTTTGAAAGACTCCTGCTATCGGGGCGCATATTTCCAGCTGACCAGGCGGAAAGTTGCATACATCACATATTTTACTTACGCACACTTATTACTCTATTTCCTTGGATACGTATACTGCGAAGCTACTGGACTGGGCACTGACCGAGGTGCTTCTACTGCTTTTTCCCCTACTGTGAAAACCCCTACTGGGTGGGCTCGAAACTTCCTCAACATTACTCTATTTTCTTATAAAAGAAATGCATGTGAAAATTGAAGGCTTATTCTGACGATTACTAGGATCCCTGCTATTGTCGTTATCTTCATCGCTATTGTTTCTATCTTCGCTGTATGATCACTATCCGCCCGGACAGAACCAGCTTTTTGAAAGAGCACTGTGTTGAGTCATTCTGATGGTTACGGCTTACGTTGAACGTGGAGTGAAGTTCGCTCTTTAGCGATGCCAACAGCTAGGAGAATCTCAAGCCCGCGCTGTTTCTTAACCTGGAACTCTTCGACATTTTTTGACTTAGTGGCCCCGATTTCTGAGGAGCAGACCGTATATTACCTATGAGTTGCTTTCGTGTGGGCCTCCAAGAAAGTCTCCTGGCTAAGCTGTGCAAAGACGAAACCCATGATTCAATATCCCGAATTTGATTCCATTTCCAAACAATTTGGGCATTCGAGACTGTACTATCTTTCTGTACAGTATTGCAAATTACATAATTAAGGAGAGTGTTGGGAAGCAAGTGGAACAGATATTTTTCCTGCTAACGATGGTCCATCTTCACAAGCCGTTCAAAAGCCTGGTCGCTCTCGTCATCAAGATCACCGTGATCACCCGGTATCTGTGATCGAACGCGTCTTGCCTCCTGCCTCTGATACTCAGATTCCTCTCCCCGCCCAGAGTCTAGCGAAAGAGCTTTGGAGTATGCATGGATACATCGGCAAAGAATGCCAATTGGTACTTTCACGAGTTTACCAATAGTCGCTGCTCTCTCCGTTTCGTTTCTGCATGTGAATATCAGCATCTTGAAATAGAGTCTAGACATGTTTTGCTCACATGGCATCTTGAACGCGGCCTTGCTTCATAGCCACATCTCCAGCACGGTACGCGCAGTATGAGCTTAGCCAGCTAAAGCGAGCAGCAATCCCCGACGTTTCCAGGATGTGTTTTGCGGTGTTGACGTGAGAGTGAGCATCGTCAAGTCTGTTCATCCTCGTGCGAAGCGAAGAAAAAGTGAGATGGGCGCTATTGGCTGTTAGCAGGTGAAATCTTCTTCGGCATTCTAGCGATGCTGCTTACTATGCGAGTTGATACCATCCTCCCAATTCTTCTGCAGCCGAAAGTGCTTTGGTCAGAAGATTCTCGGCCTCCTCAAATCTTCCCATGCAGTAGTAATTCCTGGAGGTATTGAAACTCCAAACCATTTGTCGAGTTGGAATTTTGCCGGCTGGGCCTTCAAGCACTTTTCCGGCCTTCAACAGCAAACTGAGGCCATCTTCATACCGCTCTTGGGCACCGACCGCCATACCAAGCCAACTGTACGAAAGAGCTAAGAGCAGGTCGTGAGGTTGAAGCATTTCAAGCCGAATCTCAAGACCTTGGGTCATTTCCTTCTCTGACCTGGAGAACTCCGAGGTGCAGAAGTGATACATGCACTTTAATGACTGCAAATGTGCCCAAGTCAGTCTATCTTGTTCCTCTTGGGAGCAGTTATCGTAGGCAAGATCGGCAGTGTCAAGTAACCCGACCACCGAGTTTGTTGTGTCGTTGTCATGTATGCCACTGCAATAATGATTAGCTCCGTAAACTCAAACATGCAATAGTATACATATGTGGCTACATACTTTGCTGCATTCACAAGAAGATTGACGAAGTCCATGTTGGCCTTGAGTGGGTTTGCCTTGGACTGAGAATCGGCGTAGTTCTTGGAGAGGGCCAGAACTTGCGGTATGTATTTTTCATACAAGATCCACTCATCATCATCGTATTTGTTGTCTCGCTCACCGGGGAACTTTTGCAATAGCAGTCTGGTTGCGGCATCAAACTGCTCTTGACGATCGTCCATTCTTACTCGGTATTCTGACTGCACCAAACGGTGGATGCGAAATGTGTCCTTCTCAATGTTCTTTCTCACCAAGGCATGGTGTGTTAACTCTTCGAGCGCTTCTCCAAGGCTGCGATTTGTTAGCTAATGGAAGCCATATCCGCATGTGTTACTCACCTAAACTCGTCCTTACAAAAGGCCAGCTTGTTAGGCAGATGTGCGACATCCGCTGCCTTGAATAATTCAGAAGGCACTGAATCTGCAGAAAGAAAACTCAACACCCCAAGGCAAGCACGTGCATCCGGTCCGAGATTCTCAAAAGACATCTCAAAAACCGTGTCTAGGGAGTGCTGATATCCTAGGTACTTCCACCCACTCTTCTTCTGTTTGTGTAAGCGCTGCTCATGTTTGACGTACATGGCCTGGAAATCCTCAATAGAGCAGTTTCTGGCATTGATCAGAGCCGCCATTTGGTTCAAGGCTAGCGGTAAACCACCCAGCAGAGTTGAGACTTGTCGGGCAGCCTCGATCTCGCCACTGACACGCTTCCTGTTGGACGCCATGTGGAGCAGGAATTCTGCTCCGTCGTCGATGCCGAACTCCTCAACCTCCAGGCCCATATCGATGGGCAAGGTGGCCACCAGAACGTCTCGGGTGGTCACAAGGACTGCCCCATGCTTTGATGCTGGCCAGCAATCATCAAGTGCGTCGTGTGTGTCCACATTGTCGAATATGAGAAGCCATTTAGCACCTGCAAGCACATATTAGCATCGTGACATTCGCACTCTAGACGTGAACCTCACTTGTTGTGTGCATCCAGGTCAGAACCAAAAGCATGTTCTCTTGGTAAGCTTGGGGACGTGCATTTGGGAGTTTGAGTGCATCAACAGCGACCCGGCTGAACCCCTGCTGGATGGAGAATGAGTCTTGCGCGGGTATCCAGAACACCGCATCGAGATCTTCAAGTTTGTGATATGCATAGGCAAGCGCAATCTGTGTCTTTCCAATTCCGCCCAGTCCATACAAAGCCAGAGATGACAACGACTTCTGTGTGTCCGCCGGCTGGAGGTGGTCGTCCAGTTTCTGCAGGATCTCCTTCCGGCCAAAAAACCGTCGGTTCTCAGCCACGGGGAGATTGTTGCAAGGAAGACTTGCACCGTCTCGCTTCTTTTCTTCCAGAGATAGCAAGCGATGCATGATTTCCATCTCCTGCATTTTACGCGCGTGATTCTCTGCCATTTCGGCTACTCGCGAAATTCTTTGGATCGCTTCATCAATGTTCCGATAGGCGGTGTTAAAAGTAGCTGTCAGGGTCTCCCACGCACTCTCATTGAATGGAACTAACTATAATCAGCATAGTGACTAAAAATCAACCTGAAAGAAAGGTAGTACTTGCCCTCGCGACCCAGTCCTTCGTTTCGGAATGTCATGATTATATTGAGCCAGAGGACAATTATTTCCTTGTTGACTTCAACAGTGTCACCCTTGACTTTTGAAAAGTCGGTGATACAGCTTTTGCAGTCATTCGAGACCTCGAGCTTGTGTCCGATCCTCTCCAGCCATCTTGTGATTCGAGTCAAAGGGTTGAAGACTGCAGAGCTGACGGGAGACGTTCCACCTAGAGCTAGCTGTGGGACCATCAGCACCAAGTTCTTATCAAAACATCGTCATGGGACAACAATGCTCACTTTGAATACTAGAAAAAGCAGACCCCACATCATCGATGTATCGACGGGGTGCGCCATCATTGTCACAAAGTTCTCCGCGAAGGTTTCGTAGTGATCGAGTGTGGGATGGATCAACCTAATCGCGTTGATAGACTGCTCGTCCTTGTACTCAGCCGTGAGTTTGCCCAATTCCGCCCGGAAGTCCTGAATAGACTTCACACCCAAAGCCCGCTCATGATCATGACGTTCGAGTGTTCTTTCACACTCTTTCAAGGCATCGCGCCAGGACTGAGAATATATCTCGTCACTAGGTTGACATTTAGTTGCATACAAATAACAACAACGTCCATGGCCAATTGCTTACTATGTTGCCATCTCGGAGGGATTTCCGGCAAAAGGGTCAATTAGTCGCATGTTGAAAAGTGAAAGCAGGAGATTCTGCGGTCGGGGCAGAGCTGAGACCCCTTAGATCAATCCAGCGTCAAGAATACGTACTCCGACAAAATGAGGCTGTCAAAAGTGCCACGAAGTAAGCACCCCTTGCTGCCCAAGAAATACGAATTGAGATGGGGGGTTGAACAAACAGCCGTGGCAGTGACTACTTAAGGCTGGCCGTCAGAGTAGGATTCAACCGAGGATGGTACCACGTCATTGATCAGCCAGCTCATGCATGTTGCCTACGCGCATGGGGTTGGAGGTAGCGCAGCCCTCACATTCCAAAAGCAGAGCCAATCACAATTGCACATTTTTTGTGGCGTGAGAAGCGCTGTACAGTACTTCTCAACACCACTTGAGTCGTGTCTCGAAAAGCCACATGAAGCAATGGGCGGGATTAAATTGAGTCCTTGGCGCGATGTCTGACGTTTGGAGGCAGCCAACGCAACCAACACAGCCTGTCGGCCTCAGCTTGCTGCCCAGGCGATTCTCCAAAATCATCCTGACAGGGAATTCCAGCGTATGTGGCAAGGCTTTGGAATACTGGCCACGCTGGCGTCACATCCATCTTCGATCGAAGGATAAGTAGTCCGGTAGACGGTTGCACCAAGGAGCACGCAAGAGCTCGTCTCAGCAATCAATTCCTATTGCTGTACTCGTCGGCTTACCACAACCTCTGCAACATGCGAAATCATCCCGATACTGATCGCCATGAGTCTAGAATCCGAACAGAAGGACGTGACGCACTGCTACGTGCCTGTTGCGGGCCAACAAATGCACCACGATGCGTCTTTGAGGAAGGCCTTAAACAATTTATCAGCATAGTGGAGGATCGTATGTTGACGTACGAAGATGCGACGAAGGAACTCATGAAGATGTTGAATAGCTCTCAACCTGAGTATTCCTATATTGACAAACAGTTTGAGGTAACCACGAAGATCGTCGGCTTCATCAATACGTCAGCGAACCATCAGACGACAATAGATGACGTCTCTCGCTGGCTCTTGAAAGAATACAATGTGTCAACCACCGACGGAGACAAGCACAAGGATACTTTACGTCATTTAGTGTTCGCTGTCATGGGCTGGTCCACCATGCTCTACACACCAAGTTTCACAGAGCCGGCTGCCGGCTTCTCCACGACCACAGGAAGGCGATTGAGCGATACTACGACCAAACAAACCTTGACACACTCATCAATGCGGCCTCTTGGGGCCGTCCTACGCAGCCATGGTCTGATGCCTATAGGTTGTCCACCTGGCTTCGGATCATCTTCTGGTCTCCCAACGCTTCTTACCGTCACCCATCTTAATTTCTTGTCGTTATCCAGACTTGGTGACGTAACAATTTCCTGGGTCGATGACCTTTCGAAGCACTGCACATTCGATCGTTACAGCACCACGAAAGAGTTACGGTTGTTCCGGCTCCCGTCCTTGTGTGCGAAAATCTATCTTAGCGACACCAACGAAGTTCTCATCGGCCGGTATGACATCAGTGACCGTCTTGGTGCTTAGTCCGGAAATTGACCTTAGTGACAGATTACACAAGTGCCATAGCTGCTCACAGAACTGCCGCACAGGTCCGGAAACAGTAGCGAAAGCTTTCCTGGTCGAAGTTCTACTGAGTTACCGTTTATTATTCGGGCAACATGCTGGCTCTCGTCGACTCTTCCGCGAGAAGGAGCGGGCACGTCTCAAGCAAAGCTCGTTCAATAGCCAGGTGGATCCCTTACTAGATGCACTCTGCGGTGAGAAAGACATAAACAATTTCGGGGGGATTAAAAGTATGCTCTTTGAGCGCGGAGTTTACAATGCAGAAACCACATTTCCTCATCTGGGGGCTCAACTTATGGAGCTAGAGGACTACAGCAACATACAACGACCGAGAACTATCTACGAGGTCTGGAACGACGAGAGAGACCCCGAGAGGCTACTAACGTTCAAGGCACTCATAATAATAGGGGCGGTGAGCATTTCCTTGAGTATCCTACAGGTTTTCATCGGGGTTGCTCAGGTGGCACTTGCAACTTAATTGAAATGAGCAGAGAGTATTCTGGAATCACACTTGTAAATTTGTGATCTGGCAAAACTTATAGTATCATCATCGACGTCCCCTCCTCAGTTTGTGAAGTACCATCATAAGCAGGTGACAAGAACGTGAACAGGTGGTTTCCTCCGCACCCTCCAGGCGATAGGCTACTACATACAAGGTAATATATGACGTAGAGCGACCTTCGATAACTTTGAAGAGACATGGTAAGTAGAGAAGTCGTCAGATAAGGAGAATGTGTACCCACTATCATGCGGCCGTAGCTCCTAACCGGTGCTGGCTAGGTAGATCTTGCCCCCGCGACACAAGCGCTTGGGAGTAGCAACTCTGGTTGAGTCGGCGTCCGACTCAGATTCACCGCCTGGAAATGCGATGTCTCTCTGTGCACGCCATGTCTGAGCCTTATAGCTGATGGAGGGGTATCCAGAGCGGTCCGTAACGGTGCGCATGTCGAAGTTGTGGTCAAGGCAAAGCAGGTTCTGGACGTCCGGGTCCTTGAGCTGCGGAGGCGTCGCGGTCGCCTTCACCGGAAGCGAGGGCTCGCCAGCAATGAATAAGTACATATCGATTGAAATCGAAGGTGAAGATGAATTTGATCTCGATTCAAAATAGGCCGAATAGGAGAAGGAGGAGGAAAGACTTGAGCTTGTCAGTGCTACACCGAGCGCATAAGAGGCTTTTTCAAGAGTCTTTATGTATGGAGTCAATGGAAAACTATTCATCGCAGACAGTTGTGGGTCAATATAAAGACTGAGATAAACACAGAGCCCCGGCAAGGCTCTAAACCTCGAAGTACCATTCACAGTGCTCTCGACGCTTACGACATGTCGTGCGACACTTCCCCCACCTCCCTGGATGAATGGGTGCAGTCAAGGCCGAGTTTTAGGAGACTGCGTGTTTCATTAGCACATGCTAATAGCGTTGATTCGCTGCTTTCCTTTCTGTTAATCGCCCACCCGCAAGGCAATAGCAGGCAACCGGAATTTCCAGCAACCATCAACGCAGTACCAAGTCAAATGACATCATGCCATTATGGAAGCGTGGGGTGGAATCGTGTTTTATCGTACGAAAGCAAGGCACTGTGGATGCCACAGTACCTGTTGTGGTGATGGAAAAACTACACATGCAATAAAACGACAGCGTTGTGCAACCAACCACCAGCTAGAAAGGGATGATATGACACGAAAGAGGCGTTCATGATCAACTGAAGCAACGCCCGAGAGTTGACATTGACGTCGAGTGAGTGGTGGCTCAAAAGGACTCTGCATGAGCCGTTTGTTGTGCATTGCAGGCTCTGCCGTCGTTTCGGTGGGATGTGATCATATGATTGAAAGTGTGTCACTGTACAGGATCAAGTGTGTTAGAAGATCGACAAGATCATATCTTCAGCCAACCATATCCTGCTTACCACACCCTCAACCCATAAAACAGTCTCAATTCAGATGAGACACCCCGATGGAACGTTGCGTTAGCTTGGAATTCCGGGCATTTCGGCTGAATCATCTATTCGTGCCAAGGGCCGGTTTAGCGCCTTTCTTCGGCTCAACGGATATTGAGGCTCAAATAGCATGATGATGAATGAATCACCTGTGCCTTTTGTCTTTCACGACATGTTGTATAGCATCTGGCCGCCAAATGTCCTCAAATCCTAAGCTCGACAATTTCATTCAGAGACAACTCTTCACCACTTCAAATGGCTTCACCCGACTTTGACATTCGAACTCAGGCAGATTTTCTTGCCGATCTGCCTATCTACGAGGATGAGAAACCATACTATCTTCATGCTTCAGATGCCGCCGGCGATCGACTTGACCAAGTCAAGATTACCAATGTACAGTGGGATACTAGGCCGGTTACTGTACGGAGTATGCGTGATAACCCAGACATCGGCTTGAACAAGAGTGGTTTTACCTTCTGGAAACATAAGTCGAACTACCTTCCACACCAAGGCATGAGTGAGGAAATGGTGAGCAAGTATCGCACGGAAGGAGAAGATCTTTTACGGTCTGCCTTCAATGCAGAGCTTGTTCGCTGCTATGACTTCAAGGTGGGCAATTTAAGTGAATCGTTAGTCGTGGCAACGTATTCTAATGGAACGTCCAAGATGCGGAAGAACGCCCCTATGACTCTCGAGAAGTTTGACCCACAAGACCCCCTCCTGGTAGAACAGGCTGCTGTTGGGGCTCATGGTGAGTCAAGAGAAGTTTGAGAGACATTCAATACAATGCTAATACACTGAGATAGTTGGTATATAATCTCCGTTACACATACGACCGAAACCTGCCCGCTAACCGAGTTAGACATCACACTGGACACCGTTCCGCGTCTCGTGAAGCCGTTGCTCGATGAGGAACAGCTTCTTACCTTCTTCAAACCTGGTTACAGGTTTAGACTCGTCAAGTACTTATCCTCTCTAGAATGTCGTCTGTGAACAAGATCCGGACTGATTTATTGCTGAAGCATATGGCGTTCTATATTGCCAGAGTGTGAAGATAGGCCACTTGCTTTGTGCGATTACAGCTCCGTCGAGCCGGAGGACTTGGTCGCTACGGACAGAGTCTACCCTGGAAGACATCAAGAGATCTATCATTTGAAGTATAACACGCAACAGCGGTGGTATTGGCTGCCAAAGCAACGGCGAGACGAACCCCTGCTGTTCCTGACATACGATAGCAAGTCAGGCACAAACGCCAGATGTAAGTCCTAATAACGTCCCCCAGTCTCTGACCGACACATCATTGAAACTCTTTCCCAGACTGTCCACACGTGTCTGTGCACAATCCTCTCGCATCTCCGAATGCTCCACCTCGCGAGAGCGTCGAGACAAGGAACCTGATCATAACAAAGTTAGATAGCAGCGAAGACTAATGGGTATCGGATAAAGAGATAGAAGGTTCCGCATGTCATCATTGTCATGCGAGCCTGGCTCGCCACTGTCTAGTTTTCAACAACTTACAGAGCTGCCGGTTACTGAGGATTGCTCGCGTTACTCTCGTTACTGCAGACAAGACAGGCGCTGTGTACAATGGTTTCCATTCATGATAGCTCTGAGCCATGCTCGAGAGACTGGTTGTTTTCAGTGATGGGACCGTAGGAATGGAACTCTTCTCAGACAGTAGCATAGAAGGTTTGACTACGAGAAATTCTAGGAGTCGTGATGAATAATTCCGTTCTGATGTGAATTCAAGTCTGACTGTGCTTGTTTGCACATGAGCTTCCTTAAATACTGGCGTTGGATCCGGAAAATGCACCCGCGTTCCGCGGTGGACTGGTGCATGCAATGTGGTTGAATCCCAAGCTTTCTTCATAAACGAGCCCTTTGATATTATCAGAAGGCAATTCGCACTAGTTTAGGTACCAGGCTACCATCGACGTTCGTATAAAATCACAGCTGATTTTCGAAACTTTCAAGCGATCAGGCTTTGGTCAAGTTGGAAACGGATTAGCAATTTCTCTAGCGCGATCATTCGTGAGTCAGATAGTAGATACAAAGACATCCCATTACACAGCTACCTAGAATACAAAGTAGTAGACCCACCGTTGAATTTTGCTAGACTTATGAATGGAGTTGGAGGACGCGAGGAAGCGTGCTTCATAAAACTTCCTACCTTATGACGCGAATATGCTTTAGTATCACTTCGGCGGCTTAGGTGGTTCGGTGTCAACTAGGGCTTGCTTCAAATAGGATCCTCCACAAAACTCTGAGTTGGTACTTCTCCATAGTATACAGCCTTGATGAAAGCAAAGTTACCAATCATTAAAAATAAAATATGTGCGTTTGTGATAAGTATGTACGCGGTTTCCCAATGTGTATGTACAAGAATGTCTAAAAGTCTCGAGGCTCGCCCGAGACACTGAATGCGATCCAACCCCCAACACTCTGTCGGCGTCATTTCCGAAGCTCGGAAACTCCCCAGACAACTCCTAAATCTGCCCATAATGAAGAAGAGGTGCGAAAACCCGCCAAGCGAGTGTTACGCATGACACTTGGCCAGAGCCAAAGATGCTTAGCCAGAGCAGGTGCCGGCCTTGGAGGGCTCGCAGCCACCGGCGCAGCCATTGTACATCTGGCACTTGGTCTTGGCGTCCGCACAGACGTTCTTGAGAGTGGCGGTGTCCTTGTAGTTGGCGTTGATGCCGGCGAGCTCGCCACCGTTCTTCGCGGTAACACCCTGATGATAGTTAGCAACCTGACGATGAAGAAGGGGATGAACAAACGAACTTCGAGGTACACATTGCGCTTACATTGCGTCTTGCACTGTTATTTTAAGTTGTCAGCAATCAAAATCGTGTTGTGGTGATGCTGGGTAGTGTTGACATACGTTGCCGCACGAGCGGTACAACTTGCCGTAGTCCTCAACGTAGTAGTTGATGACGTTGACAGTACCGCATCCATTGTGCTGGATAACCTTATCAGAAGCGTGGTAGGCACCACCGCCAATGATCCAGGACTCAGTTCCGGCCTTGTCGTTCTTGATCGAGATAGCATCCTCGCAGACGTCCTCGAACCAGACGAACTCGAGAGTGCAGTGGCCGTTGCAGTGGACACCCTCGGCCTGGTTCTTGCCGATGATGGCGTTCTTAAGGGTACCGCCGGCCTGGATGTAAAAGACGGAGTCCTTGTAGTCTGTTGAGAAGCATAGTGTCAGAAACTCGACATCGGTCTTCAGGTCGGGAGAACAACTCACCACCCTCGCTCTGGCCACCGCAGGCACCAGAGCCGCGGTCGAAGCGCTGCCACTTTCCGTCGTAAACCTGGCCGGCCTTGATCTCAATGTACGACTTGGAGGTCACGGTGCCGGTGGCTGTGGGGACACCTCCGGTGTAGCCGTTGCAGGCGAGGGCGGGGACAGCGGCCAACAAAGGCACCAGTCCGAACTTGATAATCTGCATCTTGAAGACTCGGTGTATCTACACACGTGATTTATAAAAGAAGGAATGTAGTATTTGGTTTAAGGTTGAGGGAGTGAGGGTGGTGGGCAGAACGAGTTTCCCGAGAAGGTCGGACCAGACGCCGACTTATATACAAACCTTACAAAGACAGAGATCCCTTGTTGAAGAGGAGGAGGCTGCCGGCTTCACTCTCGACTGGTCCCACGATTCAGAGAAGGTGTCTAGGCAGGCTAACCAAGACTCATCGTGGCGCTGGGGTCGACGAGCTAATCGGTCCGGGGTGGAGACCGAGGGATGGGGAGGGGGTCTGCTTCGAGAAGGCAAACCTGGGCTATTGGTGGACATAAAAATTGCGGGCTCGGGAGATGCCTGTATGATTCCTTTTGCTCGATGCTAGGTTGGCGATGGAGACTGTCTAAGATTTGCTCCGCGTGCTGGCGTTGGCGTGAAAGTTTGGCACTTGGGATTCCGCGGTAATGGTATCTCTGGACCGATCCACACCTGGCACTCAGTAGCAATCAACATCGCATGCAAGGGCGAACACAGCGCGCATGATGAAACTCTTGGATAACGCCAGAACGGAGAAACATGCGAGAGAGAGTCACGGATGATAACGAGTGAGCCGCCAGCCGAATGTCACCAAAGGCAAAGACAGACGTCGTGATGTACCCTGTCAATATTATTGCTGGGGATGTATAATCGGTATGGTGACACTGTGACGGTAAGTCAGAATTCGGTCTCCGGTATGAAGCGGCCCAATCGGAGAACAATACGAGACGTTCATGAAGAGATTAAGCTACGTAGGATTGTCGATGGGAGCCCAGAGAGCAGGTTGTCTCAGGCGAGGTTACATACCAAATGCTCACAGCGGGACGCACCCCATGATCCATCCTTCTGGACGCCAGACAGACTGACGGAAAATGTCTGACAATCTGTACCAATGACACATACCGTAGGAGTGTGAATCCAACGCCAGATGGTTGTCAAGACTGAACCGTGGTTGACACCCTCCTCTCCCTGCGGTCTGTTGTGGTGTGGTTTGGCAAGGCGGAGTTGCCAAGACTTTAAAGTGCTCTCCATGTGCGCAATGGGATGGATTGCCGCAGCTAACAACCCGGTCCGCTGCTGGATGTTGATTAACGCCAAGACCCAACTCGCCTCAATTGCACTACCAAAGAAAATTGCCAGGAGGGATTGCCCCGCACCAACATGTTGGATTCTTTTCTTCCTTTTCAATGTTTACCATCACCGGTTGTTGAAAGAAGAATCGACCGAGCCAATTGTTCGTCACGGACCTCATCGGAAGCGGTCTATCGGCCCCACCGCGACCGAAACCAACCGCCCTTGCTGTCGGTTGCCTCCTGGCCTTGCCTAACCTTATCCACCACCCCTGTTGTTGCGCCCGATGATCTGTTGCCTTTTTGACGGCTGTCATCTGAACTTCTGAACCAAACTTGTTCCTTCTGCCCCTTTCCTACCAGACTGCACAGTAGTTGGGTGCAATATCCGATGTGCTGGACTGTCGTTCGCCCATGCAAGATACGTCCCACGTGCCCAGCCTTTTGATAAGGTCTTGGCCTTCCTTCTCATCTAAAGCAGCGTTCTGGATCATCTCTCGCTCTCCCGTCCCCGTTTCTGAGGCTATGCTGAATGTCAATCCGGCTTCTCTCCGAACGCACAGGTATCTCGGAGGTAAACCCCCTCATCGTCCCGCTTCGCCTTGTGGCACCTCGTCCACCTTGCCGGATTGTGGTATCCATCACACCTGAAGCCGTTGGAAATCACCGGCATTTCCGCTGCGACTTTGCACTCTTCGCTAGCAACTCCAGTTTTCGGCATGCTCAAAACATTGCTCGCCCTCAACATTGGCAGCGCTTATTCCCGATGAGGCTTCACCTCCGCTGGCTGGCCAAAAGGGGTGAGCAAGGCGAGTTTTCCCCTGACACCCCAGTCACCCAGTCACCCAGTCACCCAGTCACCCAGTCACTCAGTCACCCAGCACCCTGTCTACACATCCCACGCGCAAGTTTCCCATCCGCCCAACTCCCTGAGACTGATTGCTGGATAATGTAGCAGACGGATCTGCGTGAGTGAGAGAGTGTAAAGAAAATGCCATCCCTCGCATTAAGACCATCCACATATTATGAAATCATCACATTAAGCTCACTTAAGCTGTCTCTTCAACATTGCCTAGCTTGACTACGAAGCAAGGAGCAACATGCTTTGACTAACCGACTAAACAACGGAGTCCACTGCATCCACCAAAAAGAAGCGATATCGTATGGAAACACTGATTATTTGGTTGTCGGAAATTCCCCACGCTTTCACAAATGACACTAGACACTAAAGTGTCAGCTGCAGAGTCAAATGACAAGTGACGTCGGCAGACAAGGCCCAGAAGCCCGGAAGACAAATGTCAGCGTCTGATGTTGTCACACTGCATTATCAGCCTCAGCAAACTGCCACGAGATGCGCCCGCACCGTATCGACCTTCCGTGCCGAGCCAAAGACAACAGCCCACCAAGTGAGAAGCTCATCAAACAACATAACAACAACGGCACCCGTGAGCTTGGCTCACTTTGCGGTGCATCCCGTCAATAATCCCACCACTGAGAACTTGAAACAACTCAAAATTCATAAGGGTGATCCTTGAATGCTCCCAGCCCCTAATGTACGCAGGAACCTGCCTGGGAGGTTCAGAGAAGAAGAAAGTCGCGCTCCTCCTTCGGTTTGCCTCCTCCCTGTACCCTGCCGCCAAGCTTCTCACGATACTACCGTCATGGATACCAGCACTATCAGGTCTTGGCAATCCCCAATGCTCTGATTCCACTTGGCGCTCACCGCACCAATGTCTTCGTGGTGCCAATCTCCGCGGTCTCCTGCGGAAAGTCACCTGAGGAGTCGAACAGACAGCTTGAGTCAAAAGAAAAGACTTCATTCGGGAAAAGGTGCCCGATATCCCGCCTCGAAGGTAGCATTCAGCAAGTTCACATAATAAACAGAATTAATCCGTATGTACTGGACTTCCTCGATACCGCCTCCCAGCCCTCCCCTGAAGACTCCCAGATCACCATGGTGGACCCAGGCTAATTATCCCTTCCTTCGAGATCACCCCCCGGATCTCAGCTTAATCGTATATCAACATTGTCTTCTGTCACGGCCCCCCTCGCGAAAGATTCACCATGGCGCCGGAAATCATTTACATCGACCTGCTTGGTTGTACTTCAGGTGAAAAACAAGGGGTATGAAGAGGTACAGCCCTCCTTGGCTATCTCGTGTTGGGAGACCATCAGCTATCGGTCATCGTGAAATTTCTAGAGGGCCGGCATCCTGAAGTGCCCGGCATATTCCCTGAAGCCTTTGTACAATTTTGCGACAATCATGCTCTCCGACCTGCTGCCGGAAAATCTTAGAACTCGAGGGATATGGTATAATGCCAAGACCACAGTTGGCTATTTCATACTTCGAAGGAAAAATTCTGCCCATCGCTACCAGCAAAAGCCGCGAAGAAGAAGTAGCACGACCCTGCAATTGCGCTCATTCCGCCACTCTCGGGCTTCCATACGGAATACCGACAAGGTCTTGGCCCTACGGGGCTCAACCGGGGGCGAGGACCGGCTACCCCTGGCGCTCTGTGGATCCTTCCAAACGGCGGGCAATCCGGCCCCATGCTCTGCCATTCCCGCCGCTGGTGACGGCGAGTCCTTTTCACCGAGGCAATATCGATAGAAACCTCACGGGCCAAGATGCGGCCCCTTATTTGGTGATGGAGATCTGGGTGCCTCGGGAGCCCCTGCGTGCGGCTACCTCTACTGCCAAGCATATCCGAGATGGCCTCTTTCAACGACCCCAGTCTTGGCGCTAACTCAAAGAGCAGGCAGACAGAAAGGGGGTTACGCCGAATCGCATTTGCACGTGCGAAAACTGTGTTCTTCAGAATACGAAGGCTTGACGGGTCTCAATGACTCGGGTTTGGAGTTGTAAAACGTTCGGAAGACTTTCGCCAGCGTCATATGTCAACGTCCCACTAAGGTAAACGGTGAGTCCCTCTGGAAAAACTCAAACGAAGACCTAAATCGCAACAGGCCGTCTTGATAGAATGATCTTTTGATTGAATAGTGCCAAACTGAGGTGGCTCTCCGACGAACAAAGCCCGGTTGTTCCCGGAGCATCCGACTGGCGGACGCGACTAGCACGTGGTGTCTATTGAGTAGATAGATGTATGAAGGGCCGGAACAGGACCTGATGATGTTTTTTTCAGCGCAGTCAACCACCGAGCTTTTTAGTTTCACGAAAAAGAGCGTTGCTGAATCAATAAAAAAAATATTGCACTTGCTATTGTTACGTATCAGATGACATTCCATCAAACGGTCCATAGCTGTATGATCAACTTGAAAATCCCATGGCTGACCAGTTCTTCAAAACCTTCCGTTTTATGTCTTCTGGATACGAATTCTCAAAGTCGACATGTTTGAAATTTTTGGGCTTGGTGTATTCTGATCTTATCAGACAGTCCGAAACAAGCTTCCCGCCCCTTCTAGATGCACCCGGAATCTGAGACATATAGGGAGTCAGAGGATGACACCCAACGTCGTCAAACACATATTCATCATGAACAGGTCGGCAGCGAGTCGTAAAAGCCCACATGACTTTGTCCCAGTCGTACACGTCAATGTCGTCTCCCACTAGTAGAATACGGTTGATGAGCATGCAACTCTTGTTGTGGAAAGCGATGCTGCCGAGTTTCCGACAGAAGTCTTCCGGAGTTGTTGCCATTTCTCTCAATTTATCTGTGTCAACTTGCAAGGCACACCATGTTGCTAGCGTCTCGACGGGAGCGAAAGCTTCTTTGATGGGCAGGCCGTGTTCTTGGCACAGCAAGAGAAGCTCAGGTGCTGCCAGCTGAGCTGTGGTGTGCTGTACAGAATTGAAGTGGTGTTAGCTTTGTTCTAAATTATTTTGTGTGTCAATCAGAGAGATGAACTCACAGACTCGTCTACAATACTTCCCGGGCAGGATATGGGAAGTATTGGGTTATCTCTGTAGGTGATTGCCTCAACTCGGAACAAGGGCCCCATCTTCTGCTCATTATCAAAGACCAAGGCTAGGTAATCACCGAACGGACCTTCCGGCCCTTTCTTTGTAAACGACATGGTGCCCTCGAGGACGACTTCGCTGTTTGCGGGGACCAGCAAGTCACTCAGCTCACCTTTGACCATATCGAGGGGTTTCCCAGTCACGGCTCCAATGTATTCACTCTCAGATACACCCTCTGGAACGGGCATTGACGCAACAATGCTAGCGATGGGAGGGACCCCCAAGGCAAGTGCCCAGGGCATCTCGTTGCTCCCATTCTCGATCCATTTGTCGCGGATGATGGAGTTGTGCTGCCCACTGCCGACGAGACAAACCAGATGCTTCTGATCATGCACCATGCCGCGAAAGATTGACCAGTTGGTCCAAGACTTGTCTGGTGTTTGTAAGACATGAATTCCGTACGTTTGCAAGTACTTGCCGCCGTCACCTTCGTGAAGGTATGGCGCCGGCAAATCTTCCAGGTTGATCTCATCGCCAAACATCTTGTTCTGCTTGCATGGACCAGTCTGGAGGACTTTTGGCGGCAACGGAGCCGCCTTCTTCCAAGACATGAATCGGTCTGAGATTTCTTTCCAGCTCGAGTTGGGTGGTAAACCCAGGTTTCTAGCAACACGTCCGAATCTCTCGACTTCATCTCGTCGTAGACTAGCAGCATTCCCAAACATGCGCCACAATCCATTGCGGGTGCCCTTGACGTTGTTGAACAATGGCGCTTTATCGTTGACCTCACTGACTCTGCGTACGATGGCGCCCACCTCTAAGTGCGGGTCAACCTCGTCATTGATCTCGGCAAGGTCGTTATCGTAGCGAAGAATGTCGAGAAACTTTCTGAAGTCCAACTGAGCTTCAATGGCGTCAGGTTCTTGACACTGTGTGTCGGCCGATGAGTGCGAGTAGTTGCACTTGAAATGTTGAGCTGCTACGAAGGGCCGCTGGTAGACTTTTCTAAGCCTACCGGCAGCCGTTGAAGAACGATATAGGGTTGTTCTAGAGGTCATGATTGTTGCGGTTGGGAGAAAGAAGCATCCGAGACAAAGAGACAAAGACTTCGGATTGGTTCGGGGGCCAATTCCTTTGGTGTCATGTATGGGATGGTGGTTTAGAGGGCTGTTACACAATGATCATCCATGTGTCATCAGAAAGCCTATCAACTTTGATATCCATGGCGATTAACGGGCACAAGCTGTTTCATGATCAGTTGTGCGCGTCGACGCGGCAGCTAATGCTAAGTTTTCCGGAGGTCTGGAGTGGCCGAACAGAGAACACGGAACGTTCCTGCAGTGTTCCTAAGCCATTCCGCGGAATAGGAATGGTCGCCACCACCTCGTATAGCTATGAGATAGCCTATCGTGCATGTCTTACCGAGCTCCGTGCTACAGGCTCGATCTAATGCTCTAATTGCTTGAATGCATGAAAGTTGGGGAATGAGGTGGTTGACATGGATACTTAGGTAGGCCAGAGCTGGAAATAGTGACGGTTCGTGCTCGGCGTACAGTGCCACTCAGTTCCTCCATGTTCAACAGTAAAGTTATCGCTCATTTCTGCTTTTCAGCCTAGCAGAAACAACGGTCATAATGTCTCAGCGATTTGCCCGGGTAGATTTGAGGACATTAAAGCTTTTTAGGTCGTTACGAGTACCCAATTTGCCTACACCACCCCAAGGATCATCACGATACTTTCTCTCAACAGCTCGTCGCCAGCGAAAAGTCAACCAAGGAGGGAAGAAGAAAGACATCCGTTCTTTATCGTATGCTGCGCGCCTAACCCACCGCAATAATGGCTCCACGTCCCAACTCACACCGACCAACAAAAACAACATTCGATGCGTACAACCGCGACCGAAGCGACTGGTCGTTGGTATCACCGGCGCCACTGGCACGCCATTTGCAATCCGCCTGCTTCAAATACTGCGTGAGATTGGTGTCGAGACACACTTAATCATGAGCAAGTGGGCGCTCGCGACATTGAAATACGAGACGCCCCTCAGCGAGAACCACATTCGCGGTCTAGCGCATACCAACTACACTGCGCGGGACATGTCGGCACCGATTGCGTCTGGATCGTTTCAACATGATGGCATGATCATCGTGCCATGCAGCATGAAGACACTGGCAGCTGTACGAGCTGGGTTTGGAGACGACCTGATATCCCGCGCCGCGGATGTTACACTCAAAGAAGGCCGGCGGCTGACGCTTGTTGTGCGAGAAACGCCACTGAACGATATCCATCTCGACAACATGTTGTTTCTTCGACGAGCCGGGGCTGTAATCTTCCCACCCGTGCCTGCGTTTTATACGCGACCGAAGACTTTGGAGGATATCATTGACCAGAGTGTCGGTCGGATGCTAGACTCACTGGGCTTCCACATCGATAGTTTTGAAAGATGGGATGGATTTCGAAAAGACTAGAGACGTTGCTGGGACAAAGCATTAGACGCCGGACAATTCATTCCTCATACAAAAGCTCTCCCTCCGAGAAGAATGTCTGACTATCCACAAGCGGCCAATCGCAGAAAATTGATCCAGTCCCTCCAAATACCGCCGCTGGACTAGCAATAGTTCCATCAAAGCCGGGGTTGGCTGCATCTACTGAACCGGGGAGAAACGGCAAATCTTGCATGAAGTCGTTTGAGAATGGTGGGTAAAGGCTGCTTGCGTCGTTGCCTTCGATATTGATGTCGTTGTTCGTCAGTCCGCCTTCTACTACTCTCGGCTGTGTCGCCGAACTCGCCAAGCAAAATGGGTCTTGCAGGCTCTGTCCAGACTGCTTGACGACCGTGGTCTGCACGCTGCCGAGATTTGCTGCCCAGGATGAGCGGTTAAGATTTGCGCCTCGTTTTGATACTCGCATGGGGCGCTCTTCGTCATCGCAAACGATTTTGAGCTGCATCAAAGGTTCACGCATGAGTAATAATCTCTTCCATAGCTTGCGAGATGCTCGTGATGCGCCGTTGTATGCCTTTGCCAACTTGAGAGCTTTCCTGAAACTCTTGCTCACGGTATCAGAGAAGCTCTCGGGCAAGTCAGGGGCTAGAGTGCTATGATTCTGAGCGACATGGGCAATCACGAGGGACATGAGAGCACATGCGCTAACGAGCAGGTGAACGTAAAAAGGCTGCTGTTTTCGGTAGACATCCGTGGCCTTGTCCAGCTTCGACAAGATGCTGATCGACTCGGCTGAAAGCCTTAAGGCGGACTCGATGTTCTTTCTGCTGCCAGGTGTAGGCTTGTTGGTGAAGAAAAAGGGGCGGAGAAGCATGCTGTGGGCCGCATTGGCTCTTAGGTTGAGAAGGACTGCCCAAGATGGTATTCGGCGGATTGGGGTCATGACGAATACCTCGTGCTGTCTGAGATCAAAGTTTCCCACAGAATTCTTTCTCCACTGCTCAATCTGGAAATTTAGGATGTCGAAAGTCTCATCTTCATCGTATGGCTGACCGGTTGCGGCACTGCGAGCAACCGGTGACGTGAACTTGTCGCTGAGTGCCATGAATGCCACCATTGCTCGGAGATATGGAGATTCAACGGACGACTTCATAGCTTGGTGGAAATGCGACTCTTGAAAATGGGTTGGCAACCCTGTAGCCGCGCTCCACTGCCTGTCTAAGACGATCGTTGTGCATATGACAGCAACAACCTGTACTCGCTCGCGTTTAGATCCTAGGATGTGCTCAGGAACATCACGGCTATGAAGTCCAAGCTCAAGGAGTATGTTGCCTGCTGTTCCACACATTCTCCACGCAGTTCGTGCATCGTCTCGGAAAAATTGATAAGTTCCCTGTTGACAGGACATGTCAGCCAAAGTGCCTTACCAAGGTTAAGTCAAATAGAAGGGGCTCCCGGCTCACCACTAGAATCGCAATTACTGCATTATTCACATGAGGTACAGAGGACATTAGTCGTGTTTCAATGTTTTGCCGACAATAGGAGTAAATCTCCTCGGGCACGTCAATACTTGGATGTTGAGTTGGCTCAGCACAAAGCGCAATGGAGAGTACGAGGTTGATGATCAGGACCGAAGATTCGTCGATAACGTCGCTGAAACCTGAGTTCGTGGAAAAGTCGGTTGCGTACGTATGAGCATTGAGTTGGTAGAGCCTGTCAAGCTGGCTGACGAGATTCTGGATGTCTAGGATGGGATGGAAGTCGCCGAAAACCTCTTGATAGGTAGAAATTAGCTGCGTAGCTCGGCGCTTTGTGAGATGTCGTGTAAACCCAATCAGCCTCTTTAGAGAGCCGCCAGAATCTTGACCAGAAGGACCATCATGGAAATTATATCCCGAGCCATTCTCTGACTCTCCATCATCTGACTGAGAGTCCTCTATACTAGGGAGATATGGTCGGCTAGACTGATGGCTGAAGCTGCCTTGCTTCATGCGCATCTGGGCCACATTCAAACTATAGTCTGGCGATGTTGGCCCGCAGTAATGCCTGCGACTGATCGTTTGACGTGCGAGACGCTGCCTTGGGGAAGACTCCCCTTCTGAGGCTTGGATGTCTGAGCCATGGCTCGGAGATTTTGCTTTGTCGATCTGATGAGGTTGGTCTAAAATTGTGTTGAAGCCGGGGGTAGGGGTGTTGTGCTTCTCGACCGACTCCACGCGCGATGACAGGTTGCCAATCTGTTCTTGAAGCTTGCTAACGAGTTCGCCAAGAGAAGTGAGCATGCTGTAGGCCTAAATCAGCATAACACGTACGACAAGCTGCGAATGCATTTCAACTTTATTCACCTTGTCTCGGAGAAAGATCCATAATCCTGTTGTTGCCTGTCAAACGCGTCTGATGGCTGTGGCCGCCTGCCTGGCCCTGCAGCTGACGAGCTGCTTGGTGCGTTCGACTCTCTCGAAGCTATCGAAGGTTCGGGAGTTACCAAGCTTCGTCGTCTCGCTGGCACATTGACTTCGATATCCGAGTACGATAAGCCGTCGCATTCGAGAGAACGAGAGATGCAATATGAGCAAGGAATATCTCCAGAGCACCGACCCTTTCGTCGCCGGCAGGCATCGCAAGCCCGAGTCGCGTACGGTGCTCTCTTCTTCATCGGTTCAGGCTTATTTTGAGGGCCGCGACGCTTGTTGCCGGCTGCATGATTGTCTGCGTTGGTGGAGCGAATGTCGTACATGATAGCCAGCATATGCCGCTGAGTGTCGGGATTGCAGCACAAGACGCGCCTGTTGCGCAGAAAGCCCAAACGCTACTTATTTACCGTTAAATCAAAGTAGAACTACTGTGGAGAATGGGAATATTTGAAGATAACAGACAGCATGGAGTGGGTGTCGAGCTTTGCGGGGGTGGCGCAACCAGCACCACGGGGCGGATAACATGTTGGAGACTTGAAGTCGGCCCAAGAGTCAAGCGAATGCTACAAAGAGCAGCTAAGGGTGTGATACGGCTGAGACATACTTTCAATTACCTTCAAGAGAATACAATCACCGCTTTTTGGGAATTGACACCGTGACACGCGTATTCGTTTACTAAGAGAAAACTTCACAACCATGATGTCTTCTGCGTTGACCAGTAAACTTGATTGCGGTACCACATCTGCCTTGCATTCGACACCCGTAATGCTGCGAGATGGCGACCATTGAAAGATTCCGGACCACTATTATCTGGAACCCAGACTTGCAATCTGCAGATGGGGCTAGCCGATGCACTGGATGACGGGGTATCTGATGCAACAGGTAGAGCGCAGCAAGGCCTGGACGCTATTTACCTCTCGACGACATACTTATGTGATTCATTGCGCCTAAGTATTCTTAACGCCGATGACAATTCTCCATTTTCATGCCTAATTGGTCTGAAAAGGTGCTTTGATTGCGACCACCCACTTTTAGACTGGTGCAGCACATGGCCAAAGGGGTCCCGCAATGATGCGGCACACTTGCATATGAGCTAACGGCTTGGTGTTCGACTAATCTTATCAGTTATATTGAAAACCGGAATCGGAAACGGAACGTTCCTACGGTCCCCTGCTCTTCATTCGCAGGCCAATCAGTAATGGATATGCAGAGTACTGACCAATTGTGTTTATCAGTGGAACGGACTGTGCCGCTTCCTTCCTCTTCGTCGTTGGTAACCTCGGTGTGATGTGTTTTTGTGATGCTCAGCCACCGATAGGCCCATATGGTGAACAAATAAACGACAGGCCAAGGATGCGGAAGTGCTTTTCCAGTTGAGATTTCGAGCGTGCTTTGCTGAAGTTGTTAGTAAATGGGTCCATGTCCGTACCCCGCTTCCCGGGAGCGCTCCGGATCGGGGCCCCGAAATCTGCCGACAGTCCGGACGATGGCTGTAATATTACTGAACAATGTGGTAGTGATAGAGACCGGACGCATTATGGTGTGTCTGAGTCTGCTGAAACGTTCAAATACGTGATTTGATCAACTAAAGCTCCTGCCAGTGGGCAGTGTTCTCCTTGGCGAAAGTGTTAATTGTGATCAAAGTCTACTATCCTGAAATTTTCCCCACAAATAAGGGCCGAAGCCGACTTATACATGAAAATTCCTACCAGGATCCGTTCAAACGGACTTCCAAAATAGCTGATATTCCACTCTTTACAGCTTCAACTGCCGCGGAAATCATCTCTCCCAAGTCTTGAACACTACTCGCCACCCCAGTCCAAGCTTGGCCGCCCGATGCTGCCTTTGCAATGCCAGAGTAGTCTGGTGTCGGTGAGAACGATATGTTCAAGTCCTCGTTCGATGAAGCAGCCCCGTAGCCAGAAGGGTGCACCAGCTGGAGCGAGTTGCGAGGGGCGTTCCAACCTGTCGTATATTTATCAGTTCATGTTTCATCTTCGATGGCCTCGTCGTCGTCTTCGCGAATCAAAACAAAAGAATGTCGAGAGTCTTGAATCCGGACGAAGAATGAAGTTGTGATGACTTACCTTTGTTGCTCAACACGATCGTCAACGTAGGGAGATTGTATCTGCGAGCCACCCAATAAACCGTTCCTGGGCAGCCAAACAAATACGTGCCATCTCCAACAATTTCGCAGACGAAATTCGTCCCTCCGCTCTCCTTTCCAATGAAATCAAGGGCCAGCTTTACGCCGAGAGTCGCTCCACCAGACCAACCCAGTCCGCCACCACCACAGTTGATGAGATGGCCGGGTCTATCGACCCTGAGCTGATCATAAATCTTCGGGGCGTTCGTGACGGCCTCAATGCACCATACGGTCTCCTCAGGACAAATCTTACGCAGTTGGGAGACGAGATATGACGTTGTGGGATACTGCGATTCGTCTTCCGGTGGTTCTGCCAGAGCGTCAAGTTGCCTCATTCGAATGTTGTGGGCCTCCTCAAGCTCAGACCGTCGATCCTCATGTGAGGGAAGGTGCGAAAGCTGAGAGTAAGTTATGTCTTGAGCTACGTAGCTGTTCAATTGTCGTAGTGCTGTTTCAGAGTCTGCCTGGTAGCGCCGAAATGCTGGGATGTAGTGCAACGGCATGTTTTGCTTCAAGGGATCAACGTCGATGTGGATGACTTTGGCATCGTCTCGAACTTTGCATTGGGTCGGAATCCAAGGCACGTCGCAATCAACGACAAGTATGGCATCGGCTTCCTCGATACTTGTGTCGCGACTGATACGAACACCAAGTGAGGCCCGATGAGAGTAAGGGAAACAAACATCGCTCCCCAAGGCGTCGAGAACGCGTACTCCTGGGATGCTTTCGGCCAGGCAGGTTAGTTCTCTCACTGTCGCGTGATTACGTCCCGTATACCCCACAATGATCAAAGGCCTTTTAGCATTAGCCAACGTCGATATGATCAAATCCAAAGCTTCCGTGGGTAAGGCTGTCGGGGCTACCGGCTTCCAAGCCGTCTGGTCGAGGCTGTAAGGAGCGATTTCTTCCTCCATGACTTCCCTTGCGCCTACTACGTAGACAGGTCCCTTCGGATCGCTGGTTGCAAACTGCAGTGCTCGATTGAGAACTTGCTTGATGTTCCTGCCGGTTTTAAATTCACCCGTATACCGACAGTATTGTGAGACGATCTGTCGTTGGTCGGGAGCATCTTGGAGCCAATGGATATACTCGGTCCGGGATCCGCGTAGCTCTCCTTCAAGTGTGAACGGAGATAGGCCCGCGAAAACGAAGACAGGACACCGTGCAACCGACGCATTGTGAACCGCACACCCAAGCATCTGAGTTCCCACGTCTACGTGAACCAGAACGCATTGCGGCTTTCCAGTCACACGAGCGAACCCATCAGCCATTGACATCGCAACCATCTGAAAAATACGTTAGCAGGATTGTGGAATGATTCACTACGTTTACAATTAAGAACGTTGGTATGGATACCTCACCTCGTGAGGACAAGTGATGACTCTGGGGAACTTAACCCCCTTCAGTTGTGCGCCATGTGCCAAAGCCTCCATGATAGCTGGGTGATCTGAGCCGAGATTGACGAATACATGGGAAACGCCTGCCTAAGAGGAATCAGCCACTTTCTTTGAAGTTGCTTCCGCCCAAGATGAGACCAAGATTTCCCGACCTCATCGTTGATCTACACTCTCCGTTGACAAATCAAGACCACCTTACCTCGTAGAGGCCCTCGAAGAAGGCGAACGAAGCAGAGTACGTTTCTCTAGAGAATCCATCAGCATCATTTGAAGAAGAGACTTTATTGACCATATCATTGCTCAAGTAGAATCGTTTTTTTCCAATACGGGAGCTTTGATGCTTTTCATTGTGCTGGCCAGCCGGCCCATCTCTCTGGTCCCAGGTGCACTCACATATCAGCCGTCATTTTTGTCAAAGGTGGGCAATGTTCAGTTGCTAACTATCGGCGCCGAAAGCTTTCACTGTCAATTGAAGTTGAGAAACAACCGAGATGTAAGCTGTTGCTAAGTGTGGTTTTAGCCTATGGTAAGGCCCCTTCATTTTGGGGTCAGCAAAATTGCGTCTTACTGACCTTGACTCTATTGCCACCAATCAGCAGTGCTTCAATACCAACACTACTGCGCATTCGTTACATCGTTAACGCATGACTGCGGAATACGCCATCAAGGTTGACTGGGACCGAGGAAAAGGCTAGGCGGAAAGCATGTTTGTCGGTTTGCCTCCGCCATTGATACATCAAGCGGAGTAAAAGGATTCCAACGTGGGAAACGCGGAATAATTAAGACAGATACTTGCAAGCGGCTTTCAACGATAAACTACATAGAATTTACGTGGACAGAGAGACACAGCGACCAATCTCCTTCATCTAGATAGGTGCTTGTTTCCGTCATCTATTCAGGTCCTATTAGCAGCGCAGCATACCAATCAATTAAGTCAAAACTGAGGCTTGAGATTAGCTAATTAAATGACTTTTCGTGATACTTTTAATTATTTTAACTAATTTGATTTGATTTAATTTAAATTATTTAAATAGGAAGTTAGTAAAGCTCTTATAATATTCTTAGAGGGTTTAAACTTATATTATATAATAATCTAAGGTTATATAGCTTTCTATTAACCTTTCTACTTAAAGTAATAGCTACTAATAGTAATATTACTACTTTAAATCTAATTCTAGAGGTATTAGGTTTTCTTAAACTATAAAAGCTTTATTAATAGCTTCTATAATATTAGAACTAACTTAGTAAAGCTAAATACTTTTTTATAGTTTATTACTATTACTAAGATAGTAAAGATATTAAGAATAAGTTTACTAAGTATTAAGAAGGTCTATTAATATAAAATCTACTACTAAATAGGGTTATTAATAAACTTAGTAATTAAGAAACTAAAGTATTACTTTAGTTTATTAGTTTTATTAATAGTAGCGTTATAAGCTTTACTATTTAACTATTAATAATATTTAGAGTTTTTAGCTTTTAAAGTAATAATAAGTAATAAAAAAGTAGCTTACTAAAGCTTTAGATAAGATTAATAATTAATAAGGTTAGATCCTTTAGTATATTATTACTCTTAGTATTCTTAAAGTCCTTCTTAGGTATTATAAAGTTATCTATAAATCTTTAGTATATTTTAATATTTTTTAAGTTATTATAAGCTTTAGCTAAGATATAAAATTACTATAGTAGTATAGAAGGGAGATTCTATAAGCTTAGTATAATATTTATTAAGTACTTATTAGCTATTAATAATTAATAAGTATAAGTAGTTATAAGAGTTAAAAGTATTACGCTAAAGGTATTATAAAGGTATATAATTAGACTAAGTATAAGTTAAGATACTATTAATTAATAAGGCTTATAAAGCTACTACTAAAGCTCTTAAAAAGTATTATAATACCTTTATAGGTTAAAATAGTTATTATAACTAACTTTAAATAAGTTAAGTAGCTATAAGGTTAATTTCCTTATTAGTAGGGGTATTATAAAGCTTATACTAGTCCTTAAGTTAATCTAAGAGGTACTTTATACTTATTAGAACCTCTTAGAGTTAACTATACCTATTACTTTTACTTTAGCTTTTATATCTCTTAGTTTACTTATAGAGTAGCTTAAGTATATTATTTAACTTTATAAGGATCTATTAATCCTTATTAGTAAGGGTATCTTTACTAAAGATATAATCTATAGTATACTTAAGGCCTTAGATATAAAGTATATAACTATTAATCTAGCTATATTTAAGTAAGGTATACTTAACTATTATATATATTAAGTTCTATTAAGTAGTATTATTTAGTATTAAGTTTAGCTTTTATAATAACTCCTCTTATAAAATAAAGGTTTTATTATTATTATTAGCTTTATTACTAATAGATAAGAAGTTTTTAGATTATTATAGTAATAATCTAATATACTTAATAATATTTTAGAGCTTACTAATAAGGCCTTTCTACCTCTAGTAGGTTAGGTCTTCTTAGGTTCTATTAGGACTAAGAAGGAAGTTAGACTCCTCTTTAAATACCTTATTATTAATATTATAAATAATAGTATAACTAATAAAGTTAAGGATATAACTATAATATTAAATTTAGTATTATTTAGCGTTAGTTTCTATATATATAGGTAAAAGAGAAAGAAAGAGAGCTTTAAAGTAAGAGTTATTATTTATAGCGTTATTAGAGATAGCTACGCTAACTTTATTAAGTAGGCCCTAGTTACTAAGAATAGTATAAATAGTAATAGTAATATTCTTATTAGAGTAGGCGCTAAGTTAGTAGTAAAGAGCTAAGAGGTATTATATCTACTTACTTACCTTATTAATAAAGTAGCTAAAGATAGTAATAATTATATATTAATTAAGTAAGGTTTATAGATTAAATAATATATAAACCTTAGTAAGTACTTTCTATATCTCTTCTTAGATCTATACTTTCTTAGAAACGTAGAGTTAGTTAAGTAAAGTCCTCTAACTTAACTTTAACTAATATATTTAGTTAAAAATATTATAATTAAAGAAGCTAAGTATATATTATATATATTAATTACTAAACGTTAAGAAGAGGTTATTAGTATTAATAATAAACCTAAAGGCTAGCTTTTTAATCTATAAGACCTTACTTTAAAGTATAATAATAGGAATAGAGTATTAATACTTAAAGAGGGGCTTATTAGTATTAGAATTATTACTAGATATACTCTTAGTATAGGATTAATCTTAGAAGATATAGTAAATAGTTTTAAAGTATACTTTAGTACTAGATATAATAGAAGTTTTCTAAGGTATATTAAGATACTTAGCTTTATTATAATATTAGTAAACCTAATAAGTATTACTTAGATATATTATTGTTAACATATAACATCTTATATAATAATAATAATATTTATAAGAATACTTACTTACTTAAATATTCTATATAAAATAAACTAATAGACTTTAAGGTATAAAACCTTATATAAAAATGCTCTATTTATTATAACTTATAACTATAATATTGATTATATAATATGTATAGTTACGTAAGTACTTTATGTAATTAGTAGTTTAGCAAGTTATATTTTAAGTTATCTTTCCCCTCACTTTTCCCTACCCTAGGGAATAACTTACTAATAACATTAATAGGAATTATCATAATATATCTCTTTCCTTATTATTATCTATATAATTAAATGCCTATAAATGCTTAGGATTATCACATTTTATTATAACTTAACCTTATTTATAACTTTATACTATATAGGCGTATATACTACGCCCTTGAATTCGCTTATACCTATATTAATAGGTTATAAGCTTAGCTTAGAGATAACTTCTATTCCTTTTACCTCTTTACTTCTCTCTTACTCTTTTATAAAGCCCTACCTCTACTTAAGGGTTATATATACTGAAAATCACCTTTTTAAACGCTTTTCTATCTATACTACCTTCGTAGAAGCTAATATACTAGCTAGACTAGTAGTTTAGTTCTATAAGATATACCTTTTATAAATCTATATATCTAATCCTATATAAATTAATTATACCTCTATTGATTCTTCCTTAAGTAAATAGTCTCTTACTACTGCTTTATTTAATCTATATCCCTTAGATTATCTCTTTAAACTATCTTCTAATCTACTTCTAATCTAGTTTAAACTTATATTTATAGTATAATAGACTTCCTCTTAACTAATTTACTATATAGGATATATATTTTCTTAGTTAGATAGAAGTCTAGTTAAAGAAGATATTAATTAAAGAGAAGGAAAAAACTACTTTTTTTGAGTTAAACCCTAACTTTCTAGGTTTTTAACTCTTATAATGTTACTTTAAGAACTACTATACTATATGTATAATAGCTCTTTTAGTTATATAACTTTACTGTTGTTTATTCTATATAAGGATTGCAACTACGCGCTGCAACCTATTAAGGTAATAATGACTGATCCTAAGGTCTAGTTCCTAAAGCTTATAGGCTCTAAGAACTATAAAGTATGGGCTATACGTATTAAGGCCTTACTATATAGTAAAGATATTACTATAGACCTTATTAAGCTTATTTCTTCTACTAATGAAGATAAAAACTATAAGGCTTTAAGTTATATATAGTTATTCTATAATGATAGGCCCCTTAGGGTTATAAAAGATGATTTTGACGCTTATACGGCTTGGAAGTACTTAAAAACCCTATATAAGCCTATAGGTTTTATAAATGAGTTTTTAACTTATAAAGAGTTCTTTAATACCTCCTTAGATAACTTTAAATCTATAGAAGATTATATAAATAAAATAAAAGAACTTATAGATAACTTATCTTATAATTAGCTTAAA